>JASAND010024678.1:0-16988 GCA_030248195.1 Trissonchulus latispiculum
CGTTTACCAGAATCAAGCGAGCAGTCAAAAAGAACATCATTTAGCAGAATCGTAGCAATTTATACTGCGTTGCACGTGATTGTCACTAGGGTTATTTCCGTAGACGGTGCTGACTAAGCAAATAACACTACCGTAGAAACTAAGTTTATAACAATGGGAAAGTACACATAAAAATGCATGATTAGGGTAATTTACAATGACAGGAAGCTCCTAATACTTAATCAAACAATACCTAATCAAATAACAAGCCAAGCTAACAATTTCCTGTCAAGCCAATAATATGTGTAATGAACTGAGTTGGATTGAGTTAGAGAACTCGATTGATTTGATCTGACTTCAAAAGTGGGGTCGCTTAGGTTAGAAGTTCACTCACACGGAAGGTTAGCGCGTTTGCCTAGGTAGACAAACTTATGTACCAGATTCCCGAAAGGTGATTTGCCAAAATCGGGAATCTCTACAGCTAACCCGATAGGGGTACTATTGTGAGTTCGTTTAGGTAAGAGGGGTTCGGCTCTATCCAATCACACCTGGAGTATGGATAGGAAGGTTCTGACGCAACAGGTCAAAACTAAGATCAGACTGTTAGTCTTCAATTCTGAGTTCAGATCTGACTTAGATCTGAACAATTTACCTTTTATTACTTCCGGGGGGATCTCACCTGGATCTCTTTTCAGCAGCTGAAATGTAGACTCCGATTTGCACGCAACAAGATCAATTTATTAATTACTAAGGACAATATGATTATAATTAAAGAGGACAGAACAGTTTCGGGGCAATTATTAACTACAATTAGAATTGCAATATTCAACAGGATACGAGTTACACAATTTACCAGAGTTGCCAGCCCTGAGTAGGGAAGGATTATTTTAAGGGGACGAAAGATTATTGAAACACAACTCAACTCAATTAAGGTTTGACCGGTTAATAAGTAAGTTAAGACTAATTATTAGTCCTCTTCTTCAGGTATTATGAACTCAGACAGTTAGGTCTTACTAGCACGTTAGGTAGTGTTGCGTGTCGTGTGTTTAACTAAAATCTACTCTCTATTCGTCCTTTACAGAAAGGCTACAACACAGGTTCAATATAACAGATAATTAATAAAGTTAACAGGGTGTCGGTGAGTAACAGATCCGGTCTATGGAGTTGGGTGATCTCGTCAGGTTACGCCTGCAACCTCACGAGTGGTTAGGGAAGTTTGGATTGTAAACAAAACAGGGGTCGGTCCAGGCGGGGTGGTACCGGGAGATGGCTACAAATATAATTATAATTTAAATTAAACAGTTAATTTAATAGGATCTACTACTATCTTCCTTCGTGGATCAGTTGTTTCTTCACAGTACAGTTAGGTAGTTTGGCCTAAGCCAGAGACAACACAGGGATGATAACTTCCAAAGAAAGAGTAGGAGAACAAGTAAGGGACTGCATTTTCAGATACTTTTTAGAATAGAGGAATGAACAGTGAACAGGGATTGATTTCTGATACAGTTTTAGGTTCACCCGACAATGATTAGGTTCCTTGGGTCAAGTCTCTGCCTCAGATTCTTAGACTGCAATTCTCCTCCAATGTACCTTCAATTGTACTGAATAGCGCTTAACAGGATCAGAATCGAATCAGGCAAATCAATATCAATCACTACTGGCTAATCTACTGGATAACTGGACTACTGCTTCTGCAGACACTGGCTCATCAATTCGCTTAAAGCTCCACTGGATCAGAATACTGAGGATCCAAATCCGGCAGGAATGACCTTCGACGAACCTGAATCAAATGGGTTAAAACCGATTAGTTCAGAATACAAGTGCGGGAATCAAACCCAGCAACTATTACTCACTTATAAGGCTTTCAGAGACGAAATTTAGAACTTTAGTAAACTCTGATTGAGATTTTGTTGAAAAGGAGAGTTAACGCACTTTGACCGCTTTTGTGGGATGACATGTGACTAATTAGGCGGTATTGGCTTGATACCATTCCTTTTTTACTCATTAGAAGATGGTTTCGTCGTAATTCTTAATTCTTACGTAATAACACAGTATTAACATTCTAACTAACTATTATTTATGTTATTTTAGGTTTATTTGATGCTTACGTAAAGATATCCACCATGTGTGCCATCAAATCCCATAATTATTTATTTGCATTGATTAAACAGCATGACTTACTGTTTACAGCCCGACTAGGCTAGGAATTTCGATAGAAAATGTTTACCCTTTGTAGTTACTTGTCAATATAGAAGTTTGAGCTGTAGAGACGATATGCTTTGTGAAAATATAAACTTCAGTCAAATTGGTTGCCCCGTTAACGAGGACTAGTGAGGACAAGAATGCCGATTTAACGTAATTCTTGCAATTTGATTAAAACTAACTTTTGCCCTTGTGCTAAAGGCTGACAAACTGTATGAATTATTTTGCAATGCACTGCAAGAATTACTAGCTTGAGATGAATTTACTGGCACAGATCTAGGTAATTAACACATACAATTAATACAAAACAGTGGACAAACTTAGCTAATTTACGTCACAGATTTTGGGACAAAGTTTGGCTCTAGACGGGTGAAACAGACCAGCACGAAGTCCTTCATCTGCGATTCGTCCACTCCCTTCTTGCGGGCATACCTACGTGGACGAATCGAGGACCACCTGGTAATGTCAGCTTGTCCTGGGGGTCCCCGTGACCCTGGATTAGATTAGCTACATAATTTGCATATTACCCTAATACTGAAGTAAGCACTCATTCACACCATTTACCACACTCATGTCCCTCGGATCAACAAGCATTCAACAATACACAACCATTTGTACACATTGACACCATTTTCCTGCCTAATACAGGAGTCCTAAAGTAAACTTCACGAAGATTGGTCTCATGCACCCGATGAGAACCGGTGAGCTACCACATATCAAGATAATCCAGTACAACTGACATATCGGACTGTTTAAAATACTATCTTTAATTAATGTGGAGTTTGATGTAACTTGCAATTTGGTAATTGTTGGCAGAGTTTGCTACGATTTGTTAAACTTAGGCTTCCCGGATTATTCCAATATTAATAACTACATTATTAATACTCATTCATTCAATTGACATTCATACTGATTTGACAATCCTCACAACCCCTATCGTACAAGGGGAGTTTCCGTGAGTTGCCACCACAATTATACAAAAACACTCATTCTACACGCATGCAAATCAGGACATTCTACAACCATTAGGCCAAACATTCTTGAAACTTGGTTAATTTCGGAACCTCACGCTCCATGAGGAGTTTACCCGAATAACCACCTTAGGTACTTTTCGGGGACACATTCACACATTAATTTTGCAACACATTCACGCTTCAATTGCACAAAACATTCACACTTCAGTTGTACAGAACATTCATACTAATAACTATCTAGCTACTTAGACTAACTAATGAATTAAACTTAGGCTCATTTGTGTAAGAAGTTTGTAAACTTTGAACTTCGTTGTGCGCGAATTTCACGGCTTTTGCATTTTGCAGAATTGCCTATAAAAGAAATTTTATGGAAAAGACTTAAACCTTGCAAGTTTGGAAAGAGATTTAAATTAAATTTTGACGAAAGCCAGTGAGTAATAATTGCTAAGCAATTATTACTAACAACAAAGAACAGCTAATTAAACTAAGTACACCATTAATTAAAACTACAAAAAGTGAGGAAGCCGGCCATTCCTCTTAAACGACTGCTTGATAATTAGGTTAAAAGTAAAACAACTTATGTTTTAAGAATTGGCTTTTAAAACACCCTATAACTTTTAATACCTAATGATTTTAATGCCGACCTAACGCTGAAATAAAACATAATACAGACTATGGAAGTTTTAAGATCTTACAGGCCTTTTTGTAAAACATGGCCGGCAACTCCTAGTTGCCGGCTGTGGGGAATTAATCTTTCTAACTAGCTTATTAATTTCAGAGCCGTAATTAAAGGGCTCTCTAACTCAGAATTGGGGGTTTGGGGTCCCACTCATAATCCCATGAAAACTACGAAAAATAACCCCAAAAGTGGCAAATAAAGAGAATAATTTGGCCATAAAGGCCTACTAGTCTTTAGGCCAAAAGGCCGTGGCTTGGTAGATGAAAAAGAATTAAAACGAGAAAAATAAAAGAAGGGAAAAGTGGGCACGCTTCAAGACCTCCATCGCACAGGAGGGGTTTACATGAGCTGCCCTTGGTTTTCTGGAATAATTTAAATAATACAAATAAAGGGAAACGAAAACTGGCCCGGAGGCCCAACATGCTATGGAACTAAAAAATCGACCCGAAGGTCCAACATGCCATGGAAATAAAAGTGGCCTTAGGCCCAAAATACTGCAAAATCGGGGGCTCTTTAGCCCAAAAGCTCCATAAAAAATTTGGCTACAAGGGCCTAAAATTGCATATATATAAATAAAAATAAGGCCCGAAGGCCGAAAACTGCATAATAAAATAAAGGCCAAAAGGGCCAAATATTCCTAATATTTTTTCCTAGGCAGTAGATTCTGAGCCGGGCATAAAAAACCCATATGGCTCCTTAAATTGTAGTGTTCGTGTTTGAGTCTCAGCCCTTTTCTGGCCAGTGTGGGCCAGAAAAGTCCTAACTGCGTCCTAAGGGGGAGTGTGTGTTACTATATTCCCGTACCACACCTGTGGTCCGAGAAGTAACACACACTGGGGGAAGGGGACTGGAATTCAGGCCGCTCTCGGCCACAGCTAAACGAACACTGACTGGATTCGAAATTTTGGGGACCGAGCTGACAGTTTTGCTGACAGCTCGGTGACAGGTCATTAGCAAACTGTTGGCGGAATTCTCCTTTTATTTTAGCCTAAAGCTTCTAGAAAGTTCTAGAACTTTCTAGAAGCTTGCTATCTTTTCCACAGGGCCAGCAGCGGCTGGTTGAGCCAGCTGGGCCATTAAGGGCTGAAATTAATGAGATTTGCGAATTATTGCCCCCCAACTGACCCTTTTTTGATGGATTTTCGGTGCTGAAATTCTGCGAAACTTTGCAAAATTTTGGTTAACATGTAAATGTAACCAAAGGGGAAATACTGCAAATTTTGGCTAGTGTTTCCAACTTTTACGCAATCTACGTAAGTGCAAAAGACTTAAAGAGAGAACCTTAATATTCTACAAGTTTAGCTAGACATAACTGACTAATTTTCATAATAATTTTAATTGTGGGGAATTAATTAAGCCCCCTCTGAACGTTACCTATGTGTTAAAATTTGTGTCTTATTTTCTTTCAAGAGGCGAACTTTTGTTGTCCTCTTCTTGTTGGACTGGGCCCAACAAAAGTTCACCTGAGGACAAGCCTAGCGTACGTAGGAAAAGAAGAAAGAAAGAGGGAACAGCAGCGCACCTGGCTGCCTTGTAGTCTGGGAGGTAGACAACCTCCCAGACAAAGAAAGAAGGAAAGGAGGAGGGAAAGAAAGTTAGTATAAAGGTTTTTTAGAAGTCCCCTTTTTGGACTTTCCTTTTAAGCAAACTAAGATTAGGAAAAAGGACTAATCTTACTAAAACATATTTGCTTATAACTCACTCAGTTTTGGGAGTTAAAACGTGGGGGTTGCATTTTTGGAAATGGGAAAAATTTCTCTTTCATATGAGCCTAAGTTGCATCACAGACCAAAAATTCATTTCTTACGTAATAATTAGCTAGTTAACATAAATTAGGCCTAACTAACACTAGTTAGCATGATTAGTAACAAATTAAGACCCTAAAACATTGTAAAACACAAATTATTGCAAGTAAACACACTTAGGTACTTATTACTTTTAATTTCTAACGTATAACCTAATCATGCAATTATTTTGCCAAACCATCTTCTAATATATGTTGTTAAACACTGAAAGAGGTTTTGAGACACTGCTGACAAGGATTAGTGTACTCTTTTCAGCTAGAGATGTTGAATTTCAGTCACGGTAATTATAGGTTTCGCTTTTACACCAACACTAGGATTTCTAGAGTTTTATGATTCCTCCATTCTTATTAATCTCTAGCAATGGAAGGGGAAAGTGACCGCACCCGGGCCACTGAGGGGAAAAGACACCTGTCTCTTCAGAAAGGGGAATTTTTTTGGAATTGACCTTATTATTATGATTTTTTATCACTTCACGTATAATAGGTCATTATTTGGACTGATTGATCCTAACTAAGCTTGTAAATGCCCTTCTCTTGTGTTAATGCTGGAGTAACTTTTGGCTTTTCTTCTCGTGTTAGATAACAAATGCTTATTTGGGACTGGCAACTCTGATTTCAACAATTATACAATTACAATTAATTATGGCTTGGACACAATATCAAAATTAAAACTTAGCATAGACAAGATCTTTTAGATTCCGTTTTATGTGGGAACTTCTTTTGGAACGAAGACCAATTAGAAACTAGCTTTTTAACCACTTTTGAGCACAAGATCTAAGTCATTCCATTACAACCTCCACAAGAAAAATGGGTGGGATTTCTGCTAGGGGGAATAACCAAAATGTTAATTCATTTCCTTCAAAACGTTATCAATTAAACATCATAACAATTATCTATTACTTCTAATCCATAATTACTAACAATTGTTCTATACAACAGTTCTTCTAATAATCTCAAGATTAAGACCAATAAAGAGTATTCTACATGTGCTGAGTTTCGTGCTTGACGTATATCCCAGTTCATATCGTTATTACAAAACATTAGCCTTCTAGGGCTTACTAATTGCAATTCGCTATAACATCTGCTTTGCATATTAAACTCTGACTTCTACTTCTTCTCTTTCTTGCAGGTGGGGTCGATCTACTATGGATCCGTTCCGCAACCACCATAACCTTCAAAACGTAAACTAATTTGCATATTCTTTTCAGGTGGGGTCGATCTACTATGGATCCGTTCCGCAGCCACCATAACCTTCAAAACGTAAACTAATTTGCATATTCTTTTCAGGTGGGGTCGATCTACTATGGATCCGTTCCGCAGCCACCATAATCTTCAAAACGTAAACTAATTTGCCTAATTTTCCAGTTCAATTTGCACTGGACACACCTGGTTCAGTGTCGGCAGGGGATTTGGGGTTCATAAGCGCACCTGGCTTATATCTCAGCATGGGGATTCATAAGCGCACCCGGCTTATATTGCAGGATTTATTAGGGGTCGGTCTTCGATGGGCCTGTGCCTCCCTAATCTCGTCTCCTTTTCTAGATATTGATATAAAAGCTAAGATATTGGTTATCCATTTACTGTTCCCGTCTCACATTATTACAATTCGTCGCAGCATTACAAAAACCATATCCTTATTCACTACAAAGTTCACATTATTACTAATCGTTGCAGCATGAGAATAAACCACGGGACTGTCTCTAAACGATTCTTTACAAAAATTCTTCATTCCTTTGAACTCATCAGCTTTTACATTAGGAGATAACCAATAGGGTACAACACAGGTACACAATTACCAACATACAGCGGAACACTTCTGATTAACAGATTAAAATTTGGTACACCACAACTAATCTTCTACCATTAATCTTTACAATAAAAATTATACTTCCCCTTTTAGCATTCTCAAATCTTTTCAGCTACACAGTAAGTAAATCGTTCCGATTCTTTTAGAACTGTCGCAAGCACATAATATCTGATTCAAATAAGACAACAACCAACGTCCTAATAATCCTGTACAGTAATACAACCAGTCATGGCGAAAACAGCAAATAACAATAGAACATGTACAACTATACTTAGGCTATTTATAGAGCACACTTAATTGAATAACTAATATTCCGGAATAAAATAAATAGTTAAAATTCTAAACTCTAGAATAGACAGGATGATTACAAAATAATGTCATTTAATTTTTTTACAGCTTTTCCTCTTAGCCAGCCTTATTTCTCCTCACGCAGTACTCACACAAGATTCTTAGTATTACAATTACAATTATAAACCAACCCAAACAATATCATAATGATCAACATAATGAAATACAATTAGCTATGCTTTACAAGACTACCGCAATTATTTTTGAATCTTTCGTTATGGTTATAAAACTTTCTGTACAAATGACCGCATACTATTTTTGGTTCTTTTTGAGTTATTCGATACCAACCATTACCTAATTACTTACAAAACTTCACAGTTACAACATATACAGCACAACACCATTTTTGTTTTATACGCATATCGAATTTTTTGTATTTTTTTAGAATGGTACTTTTTATGTTATTTTTTAACATTTTTAACTACAATTCTCTATTATACAATTAAGTCTAACTGCTCCAGCGAGGGGGAGTATAATCTTCTTCCTCATAGTAGAAGGGCTCAGGGGATTCTGTGAGCCAGCGCAGATAATCTTCCATTTGTTCCTCCAAGGTGGGAGGATCGCATTCCGAGCAAGCGCAAGGAAGGGTATCTGGTGGGACGTTGGTCGGTTCAGGCTCTCGCTCAGGCTCATTGGCTCTGCAGAGAAGCCGTAGCTCCTCAAGTTGGCGCCAGTATTCTCTGACTGGAATGATGTTGGCTTCCAGACAGCTTCGCAGAGCTTGGATTTCCCGAATAACGTAGTTGGGGATATCATGACGCCAATCATCGGGCACTAGAGGAGGTTCCATACCAGGCGGGGAAGTGGGTCCAAACTGTCGACCATGGATTCTGGGAGGGATTCGGGTTGCGTCACATCGTCAGATTCGGATTCTGGTTGAATTTCTTCGTCGTCTTCTTCTGTTTCTTCTTCCGCTTCTGTTTCTCCTTCCCGATCCTCCTCCTCTAAAAAGTCCTGGTTTGGGGACTTGGGGGGTGTAATTGGAGGATAAGGACGGGTCTCATTGATCATGGTGGGATAGTTGGGCTCCGGTCCAAACGGTGGAGGCGGGTAGTAGGGTCGTGGATTTCTGATTCTAGGGTCGTTGACAATCTGCAGGATTTGTGTCCGCAAATCCTCCAGTGAAACAGCGTACAAGGCCCGGTCTCCTGGAGTGTCATCCACCTTGTAGGTATTGAGCAAGAAGATGCGGAAGGCAGCCTGGATATGATCCTGAACTGTAGTGTCAGGATGGATGCTGACTGCATTATCAAGGCTGATCTGGGCTATTCTTAGGCGTAGACCAGTATCACCAAATTTGGTTTTGTAACCCGGGTATTGCGTGGCAACCGGGTAACTGTCTTCCTTTGGAAACATCTCTAAGAGACGTTCTGCTCCATAGAAACGGGGCTCATGATGGGGATGCTCATTTAAGTTCTTCAGGACTGTGCAGGTGCCTAGCCAATGGGTAACTTTTACTTGGCTAGTAACTAGTACTAACCTAGTAACTTTTGGCTTTTCTTCTCGTGTTAGATAACAAATGCTTATTTGGGACTGGCAACTCTGATTTCAACAATTATACAATTACAATTAATTATGGCTTGGACACAATATCAAAACTAAAACTTAGCATAGACAAGATCTTTTAGATTCCGTTTTATGTGGGAACTTCTTTTGGAACGATGACCAATTAGAAACTAGCTTTTTAACCACTTTTGAGCACAAGATCTAAGTCATTCCATTACATATGATAACAGCAGCTATGGCATACGATAACAATAACTACGATTATGGTCTACGATAACAGTAACTACGATATTAGCTAGAATCAAATAGAAAGAACCAACGTAATTTCTAGAACTCATTAGATACAAGCACAGCGTAGACAATATATACGTAGACGTAAACAAATCGTAGACTTGGTCGTTACATGAGGACCAGGGAAAACCACATCTCGATAGATACAAGCAAGAGTACATAATAACTAAGAGTGTGACAAGCGTCTCACTCTTAGTTATTAGGCTGCAGACATCATCTGCACAATAACGGCCTACCCACCACAACTGAGTACCTGGTGACCCCCCCCACAACTGAGTACCAGGTACACAATTGTGTAGTAGCACTCGCTTGTATGTTTGCTGTTTGCATGTTGAAGCCAAAAACATTCTAGCAGCAGCTGGCCACTTTTGAGCTTCAACATGTAAACATACAAGCGAGTGCTGCTACACAATTGTGTACCTGGTACTCAGTTGTGGGGGGGGGGGGGTCACCAGGTACTCAGTTGTGGGGGGTACGCCGTTATTGTGCAGATGATGTCTGCAGCCTAATAACTAAGAGTGGGACGCTTGTCACACTCTTAGTTATTATGTACTCTTGATACAAGTTTTGTCTCCAGTAGACATCTTCTTTGGCTGGCCGGTTATCTGACTCCGGCACTCCGGAAATTCGTTTCCGACCCGATCAACCGGAACAGAACGCCTGACCGTCTCCTCACTGCATAAATGGCATGTTTGTCAGCCCGTGCAAATAACCAATGTTCCCATATATAGACGAAGTTTCAATTTATAGACAGAGACCACTAAACAAACTCCTCCTGAATATAAGCCCGATCGTCTGAAAACGTTATTTCTTACCGCGGCCAATTCGGAGACAACGTTGCATACCTTTACCATCCATTGATCTGTCAACTGTATCCAAAAGTATCCTATTTTGATTGTTAGTTCAATAAAGTTTCCCATCAGTTGTCAAAAACAGTTTCGCTCAACCCCATTTAAAATCTTAAACCAGTTAAAAATGAAATTTTTTAAGCCCAGTATATTTTTGTGTCTGTCTAAATTAATTAGACATGCAAACTTTGGCAAATGTATTAACCTGTCAAGTAAACTGAATCAGATTTACTTCTTAATCTTGTAGTTTTCGATGGTTGGTTTTTGTGGGGCTGTTAGATAAAAATGTGTTGTGTCAAATTTTTATTGAAATAGTTTCAGAGTAGCGTTGTTGTAGGTAAAGCAACAGAACTACATAGAGAAGTCATTAAAAAAGTTGTTTTAAAATGCATTTACGAAAAATCACAAAATTGACCCATTTGACACGTCTGTAAATTTATGAGCAATTTCTGCCATAAAAATGGACGATTCAATCTTTACAGTCTAGAAAGCTTTTGTGTTTTTATTCAGGTTCGTTTTTATGCTTGAAACAGCAGGTGGCATTTTGTAGCTAAAACCGTATCCTTCAGCGAATTTTACATAGGTTATATTTCGCTGTGTGCCCATATACTAATAAAGATTTAATGTACGATTCTATCTGAATTTTACCAAACATCCCAATGATTTTATTGTGGAATGAACTTTCTTTGTTTCAAAATTGCACGGTCTTGCGATTTCAAGTTTTACGAACTGTTTTTGGTAACTATAATTGTGATATTATCCAAGTGATGGATCAGAAATCTGCATGGTCGACGCAGTTATGGCGAAATACTGAAAAATCTGGCCTCGCCTGTCTAATGCTGCCGACGACGAAATATTAAAAAAGAAGTCTTTTTCATCACTTAAAACATTTTAACCGTCTGTAAGCATCTTCGCCTGGTTGAAACTGTACAGTGATAGAAACATTGACCTTCCAGTACGTGACAGTGAGCAACATTAACCTCAATGAGATGAGCTTTTTTCTTCTGCAATAGAGAAAATATCCGAAAATCAGATCTCCACAAATGCAGTAGTATAACAAACTTATTTTTATGTTTATGACCAAAATAACCTCCCAACTTTCATTTTTGTCTTCCTTTTCAATTTCGGCCTAGACTAAACCGATTCGCTTTCAAGGTTAAACATCTTTATTTTATTCCATTTCGCAAAATTATAGGTTTCATCCACGCGCATTGTAATTTTTACACCTCCACACATCATATTACTCATAATACAAATTTGGTAGACAAAAAATATATATTTATCTTATCGAAAAACGCCTGCATATCCTAAAGCAATAGTGTAAAGTGTCAAATAAAAGATGTATACAAATGTTAATGTGTTTTCACTTTTTTCAGCCAAAGTGTTGGAGCATTCTGCGTAGATTGTGTCGCATTTCCAGCGCTTTTCCTAAACACATTTTTCCGATTTTCCAATTTATTCAACTTCGAAACGCCTAAAGCCCGGAAGGCTGGCTAAAGCTGTGAATTTTCTGCATCAGAAACTGAGAAAACATAGTAAAAGCGCATCAGTGGGAGTGGATATTTTTTCACTTTGTGCTAGATTAGACTGTTAGTAATTTTTTACACCTGTCAACGTTTGCACAGTATATATACATGGGATTCATTTAATGTTTGCAACAACTTGTCTAATTGAAACCAAGCGCGACTCCTATTAAAGGGACAACATTGCCCATTATTGTTATTGAACACCACTACTCTATTTAAGTTTCAAATCCTCAGCCTAACAGGAGTCTCTTGCTGTTATGGATCGAACCAATGACTGATTTATCGAAAATACATACGAAAGTACCATATCTTGTAGTGTTGTAGTACGCATGTTGACCGTAGTTTTATAGTGATCTCATGTGGACAATGTGTAGTAATCATCACAGAAACCTTATGTCGGAAAATGAATGGTCATCCATGTTGATCACGTCGCTGATTTGACTTTTTGAAAACATTTTCTCAAAAATTGCTTGCAATCTTTCAGTTTGAGTAAATTTGAGCACCCGTTGAGATCAGGGTTTGCTGGTGTGAGTTATCTAAAGATTTAATCTGTCTAGAAAACGTTATTCATATTTTTTATCAGATGCAGAAGTAGTCAATGCTGGAGTTACGTGTTCTCCTTTCTGCTATTAAAGAGTTGATATTGGCAGTCTGGTTAAATGGAAATAACTTATAGCACTGTTAATTCATTTAGAGCTCTTGCCTCAGGCAAAAATATCTGGATTATTGAATCACCTAAAACTCATAAAATTATTAGACAGTAAAGCAACTTTATTATGCAAGGTTTCCTATTGTAAGTTTATGATAACAAAAGCGATTGTGCTATAACACGAATTCCGGAAAGACAGGCCTGTTTTGGTGAACCATTTGGTTGGATGCATAGTTTCGACTAATACTTATTTTCGCTTTTGAAGAGAACAGTCCTTTTAAAATTCAACAAAACGACTTTTGAAAATTCTTTTCGGAGTTATTTCTAGCCCAGCGGACTAACAGAGTAGTGGATGCTAACAGAAAGCTATCAAATTTACTTTATCTATTCTGAACTGCCGGAACTGACTTGATTTGACCTTGGTACGTCGGGTATAAACGCACAACCCAGGTTAGCTTGAGGACACCAGAGTGTACCTCGCCCTGGATCATGTGTTTGTCCGCGTTGTATAACGTATTCACTTCAGTTTGGATACGAACTCCTTCTAGCTTGGTGAGTCTGTAGCCTCGGTAGCTCAGTTGGCAGAGCGTCGGAGCGTTAATCCGAAAGTCGTGGGTTTGAGTCCCACCGAAGTCCTAATTTTTCGGGTCCCAGGTTGTATGATTTCAGTTAGGTTGTATATTAGTTTAAATTTTGCTCGAAAAATTATACTTGTATGTCCTCTGGTTTACTAAATTAATCGATTTTGTTTGTTTTAGCCGAATTTTCCGACTAAATGTTATTGAACTGCCTGTTGCGATCTTTGTGGCTACTTTGTGGTAGTCCAAGCTTATCTCAACTGTTTGTCTCTCAACTAATTGTCCTCTTACTGCTCAATAATGTCCATTTTGCTCGAGGCGAATCGGCATCGGACTGCATTCGTCGCTGTCGCGAAACGCATGCGGCCAGTCGTGAAGAGATTGCCGATCCCTGCATCGCTTTCGAGAATTTTCGCTCCTGTGTGATTGGCGTTTGTCCGAAGGGAAAACTGCTGTGGAGCTTAATTGTTGACAGTGCCGCAGACACGGTGCAAGATCTGGATAATTGCGACGCAGACACGCTGACGTCAGAACAGCCCTTAACGTCAACTACTGAGTCAACCGCAGCGTCAAGACAAGTCACAGATGCCCCGACTGCCTTAAAGAATAAGGACGATAATAGCGCCGGGAATACACTTAATGTGCCCAGAACTAGTGTATTAGTGATTGTGCTTTTGAGTTGGTTTGTTTGCAACATTTGAATAAATTGGCTTCCGGCTAGAGAGATGAGGACGATCCGGGTTTTTTCTGCATCGGTCGGCTTGGTTCGCGTAAACAATGAGGCCGGCTTGGCTCGGCTCTTCTCGCAAATATACGCGGCTTGGCTTCGGGTTGGGAAGGTTTTATTTCGGCTCGGCTTGGATGGCCGACCCGAGCAGATCCGAACCCAGCCAAGAGCCAAAATCCTCAGCTCTACTTCCTGCATCAGAAATTACTATTTAAACATTAGCATGACCTAAATAAGTCACCCTGGCACTTTTTTATGGTTAAGATTCTTGCTTGCCCAGAATAGAGCTAGACCGGAGAGACCCAAAAGGTCACGAAACAGCTTAATTAATTACAATAGTTTTAATTAGTTATTGTATCTCTAGGAGCTATCAACTGCCGCTGCGAGTTGGCTTGGAACCTACTCGGGAAATTTCCACTGAATGTCAAGTCCATCGCCTAAACCACTCGGCCATTGCAGCCATAGGATAACGAGGGAGGGCGAATGGGGTGGGTGCAGACTCCCCCAGACCGACAAAAAACGGGTAGACCCTCTCAAGGGAAAGGAAGAAGATCAGACCCTCTCGTCCAGAAGGGAAAAAAGGGTAGACCCAAGCGATTTTAACAAAAAATTAATATTTTTTAACAGCTTTAGTGATGCTTTCAAGAAATATCTTAAAAACTGCTAAGAATCGTCATATTTCTCTCTTTTTGGTTTAACCAAACAAACAAACAAATTTTGTTAATTTTGGGGTAGCCCCCCTCAATATTTTCGAATGTTTTAGAGGTAGACCTCCGTCGGAATCCGGATCCGGGTAGACTCAGATTCAGACCCCGTGTTAATGTTATGATTGCAGATGTTATAATTCGTTTAAAAAAGTGCGATAAACAAGACTGTGGTTGACCGAATTTACTTCTGTCTCTTGCTGACCTACACCGAGAGTTTAAAATAGGAAGAGTAGGATACTCAGCGCTTTCTGATATACTAATCTTGCAAAACGACCAAAACAGTAAGTCAAAACGCCGGGGGTGGGGGTGAGGTGGTTTGTCACCGGGTTAACATGCTGGCATTTTTCAGAAACGGGCATTTTTGACAAATTAACTATGCAACAAAGGGATTGAGATCTACTACTGAATTTTGGGCTCTTGGTCGTCGTTACACAGACGCAGACGGTGAGAGGGCGGAGCTCTACTCTAAGGTCTAAAGACTGAGCTAGCCTACTGTTGTTTAACCTAATCCAGACGGTCCGCCCTAGGGTACGTGAGTTCACTTATGCCTTCTAGAAACAGTCGTCAAGGGGACAGTTCAGATGTTTGACTGCCACCCAGGGATCGGAACCAGAGGTCACTGCACAGTCAAATAGAACCTTAAAGTTGGCACAGTTCTCACACTCAAAGACACACGACCAGATCTTCGTATGCGGACTGTTGTAATTCTTACTGCAAGTTGGTGATATATTAATAAAAAAGGGTGCTGTTAGACGTTAGAGTGAACTCATATTAACGTAAATTTTCCCTCACCATGTACAGAGTGTGCAGAAGTATACCGTCATCGTCAAAGCTTGTGCACTCATAAGCTGAGGGCTCACAATACCTCAGAAACTGACGGTGAACAATATGAAACTGAAGACAGCACCGACACCAATAACAGCAGTCTTAGCGGTGAGAAATTGTCACATTTTGGCAGGTTCTGAAAGAACAAGCCATAGCAAATCATAGACTGCGCTTAATTCTGATATCAAAGAAATACGAAGAAGATGGTTGCTTTAGCAAAGAAGCGGACAGAGAAGCCTTTGATGATGCACGCTTTTTAATCCCACAGCTTTTCTTAAACAACCACGATTCAGTGATGACATACCCGATTTTACTATTCTATCGAATCTGATTTCCATGCTGTCACCAGAGCTTTCGACGAGAGGGCGATACTAAGGCAGACGCACACCTGAGCGTAACTTTCGCAAAACTTAACCGATTTAGTTCAAATTTGGTATGGATGCATTTGAACACATTTCTGATCGATCAGCAGCAAAATTTTAAAATTTTAAAAATTTTAAATTTTTAAGTTTTCCAAGGGGGGACCAAGCGGAACCAAAAAATTTTTTGTCTCCGATTTCGCTGAAAAGTTGTATATAGGGGTTATCCTGTTCGCTGAACACGAATCTGAAAACCGTTTTTCGATCCAGCTTTTCGTTAGCTAAATATAAGCTTAAACATTAAGCTTACAACTTTAGCTTATTTCTAGCTAACGAAAAGCTGGATCCAAAAACGGTCTCCAGATTCGTGTTCAGCAATCCAGAAAACCCCTATATGCAACTTTTCAGCGAAATCGGAGACAAAAAATTTTTTGGTTCCCCTTGGAAAACTTAAAAATGTAAAATTTTTAAAATTTTAAAATTTTGCTGCAGATCGATCAGAAATGTGTTCAAATGCATCCATACCAAATTTGAACCAAATCGGTTAAGTTTTGCGAAAGTTACGCTCAGGTGTGCGTCTGCCTTAGTATCGCCGACGAGAGCACCTAAGGAGAATTTCATAAGAACATGCAGATTTAGTCTACATTTTTTATTTTCTTTACAGTGTCCACTAAGGTGGGGGTCCACCATGAAAAAGTGTACGGTCGCGGATTACTCAGTTCCAAACGAAATTTTGTCATTTATGTCCTACACATCGAGTTTAAATTTTGTGTAGTTTCGTTCAGTACTTCACGAATAACCAGCTATCAACTGCATGCAATTAAAAATGGGTGAAAACGATGGTCTCGCAACAAGAAAGTAAACTTGCACCTAAACATCCTTGAGTATGTACCTTCATTCGGTTGTATGTTTGACAACTGATGTACACAAAGAATTTAGGGTAGTTTTTAATGGGGAAAGTCAACTTTAGGGCTTTATTTAGTAATTTGAGGGAGTAGCATCGGCACTGGAAAGCCTTGACCACGAAAACAATTTAACGCCGATAACCTGAATTTGCCGCATTTGCGGGCTATGGTGCAAGAAGAAAAATGTTCCCGGCAATGAGAGGTTTCGATTGATATAAATTTAACAGATTTCGAAAATGTTGAAAAATCGCTATTTCTAAGATTATCATTGTCA
>JASAND010024679.1:0-10969 GCA_030248195.1 Trissonchulus latispiculum
ATAAAGATTCTTGAAGTATATATATATATATATTTATATTAAAATGATTAATTATTTTTAACATTTTCAGAAACCAATGTATATTGCTCTGCTAGCAATGACTGTCGGAATTTTTTAGAAATGGTTGCTAAGTATATGCATATAAAGCATACTTCTATTTATGAAACAATTACAGTTACAAATTTTCTTTTATGCTAACGCTTTACGCCAGAATTTTATTCGAACCATTGACTGAAAAAGCTGATTTTATATTTTCTTTTACCAGGTGCAAACTTTGTTATAAATTCTAGCCAAAGTGTTTGGAGAAAACAGCAAGTGTTCATAAATCCTCTATACAAAACAGATTCCTAGTGTTGAACTAATTTTGTCTACCCGGTCCGGTAGACAAACTAAAGCTTTCGGCTGACGGGCCGGGCCGGGCCGGAGCTGGAGCGAGCCAGGCCGGGCCTGGCCTGAAAATTTCTGCCTGTGAAGGTCTCTACCAACCGGTACAAGTTTCTCCTTTTTTCTTAGACATTTGTCTGACAGCGGTAGTTTTTTCTCAGCTTAACTAAGTCAAGCACAAACAGCTACCAAAATAGATATTTCATCGAGGGATACCTATTTTAAGAAAAATCCCCCTCTACAAAAAGCACATGTCTATTTACCGATTAGCAGTGTAGCTAAACTAATGTCCTAGCTAGCATGAGCGCTTAAAAGTTAATCGCCTACGTAAAAGTTCACCTTAACAAAGGAAACACGAACTCATCCAGCCATAGAGTAATAAACTCTCAACAGACACCGCATGTGCGGAAGTTTTTAATGGTTAGAAATGACTATTTTCAGACACAGGAATTGAACTATACATGCAAAGGACATAATGGAGAGGGGGCGGATAGACTGTATATTTTCTAGAAACTGAAAATAATCAAATCACGATATGGAACCAAGAAACTGTTGTACAAATCCTTCAGACTATTAATGTTTAAGTAAACGTTTCACTTCCATTTCAAGGTAACAAAGGTGCCTATCTGTCTCCAAAACCCAACTTGCTTGGGCTTGTTTAAGTCCAGGTATATCTTAAGGCTTATGCAGATAAATAAGTCTGTGGCCTGTTCCATAAAACTTCGACACGCACTCAACTCTCACAAGACTTTATAATTGGATTAAACCTTTTTCGATTTTTTCTAAGCAAGGGGGGACCAAGCCAAACCGAAAACGTTTTTGTCTCAGATTTTGCTGAAAAGTTGAAGAGAGATTTTCGGGGTCTTACATCACGAATCCAAAGTCGGTTTTTCGATTTAGCCTTTCGTCAGCTCAGTATACGCGAACGATGTAAGCTTATACTGAGCTAACGAAAAGTTGAATCGAAACACGGACTTCAGATTTGTGTTCCACGACCCCGAAAACCCCTATATACGTGCAACAATCCAGCAAAATCGGAAACAAAAATTTTCGGTTTCCCCTGGTCTGGTTTCCCCTTAGAAATAAAAAAATCGAATTCAGTGAAATAGAAAAATTTTGCGTATTTGAATGCAGCGTGGTTCAAAACATACCCACACAGAATGTTAGCTAATTTAGTGACCCATCTGCGGGGAGACGAGCTTGAGGTATTGGGGTTAACGTCCTACCCCCCCCCCCCACAACACGTATGCTTAGGCATAGTAAGCATACGTGTTGTTGTGTTATGCTTGCGCCGTGACGTCGAACAAATCCCCTTGAGCAAGGGACTAAGCGCATATCGCTTCGCCGTGGGCTCTAGCCAACCTAGCTATCCATCTTTAATTGGTCGGGAAATGGGTACCACTATTGTAGGGGGGGGGAAGGCAACAGGAGTCCGTGTAGGACGTAAAGCCTTGAAAGGCCGGACCCTTTCCCCGGATGTAGTCATCATTTGAGGTGACACTCCTGGCTCTACGGCTGTGAATTCGGGGATGAGCATCGGTAGCCCTTGTCCCTGAAGCAGGAACGGAGATATTCTCCAGGGGTAAACCTTTACCTTTACTATTACTTACCTATTATCTACTATTTAAACCACTGTTATCTTTAGTTTTAGGCATACTATTGAATCTATGCAGGTTGATTATATTTGTTAAAGTTGGACAGGTTACCTCTGGTTTGGAAAATTATCCCGAGTTTAGAAATTAAGAGACCCTCTTGAGTGAGTCTTTTGCAATGTATACTGCATCTGCACCGCTTTGAAGTTGAGCTCAAGCGCCATGGCTTTTAGAATTTATTGAAAGCTGAAGCCTTAAACATATGCTATAGCAAAGGACAATTTTCACGAACGCCCCAGCAAGATCGGATCCTACTTATGGCAATTAATAATTTGAATAAAAAATTGGGGAAACCTTAGAGGTACTCAAAATTATGAACAAGAACGATATCATCCATGCAAAGCGTCTATCAGTTGTCTCCCTCCAACCTCCTTTAAATTTAGTCCCAACAATCTTATACTATGATATGCTGCACTATGTACATAATATACGTATGCTATAAGGTATACCAAGAGTACATGTATAATATATAAAAAGAATTCGACACTATTATCCGAGATTTTCAAGGAGTTGGCCGGTCAAGGGGGGAAACCCCTTTGAATGGAGCTAACGGGTGTCCACGATGCGGTGAAAGCAGCGTGGCCACTTCTGCTACGGCAGTAGCCTTGCCTATGCCTCGGGTAATTGCATCTGCAATTATTCAACGCCGGACTATGGACCCTGAGCAAAATGAGTCTGGCGTTACCCCTCATCGCGAAAGCAACTGGGGTGTGGCACTAAGGGGAAAAAAATTCGACACTATACGCTTAGGCTTTCGGTTAGGGCAAAAACTATGCTCTGCTCGCTGATACCCTACTTCCAATGCAAATCAGACTCTAGTGCCTGTAGCGGCAAATTAGTACCAGTTGATACACGTAGTCACCTCACAAGGCGGAACTCCTCCCGCAAAGGATCAAATTAGCGAAGGGACGGGATTGAGCAACTCACTACACCAGTATTTTTCTCTGATAACAGAGAGTGTGCCTAGTGTGGTTGTGGTGGTACAATCTTATCTATTGTGCATTGTGTAAGCTTGGTTATATATATATCCTAAGGTTCAGTCACGTATGTATACGCTGGTGTACGTCGTGCGAGCACCGTCGTCCGTCTACAACCGTCAACGTTATTTGGCGCACATCAGCGCGCGTCGACATGCGTCGATGTGGGTAAACTGGAATGCTACAATGGGCCGTCAACGCGTCATTTTACAGGTGTATACTCGCGACCTATGAAATCTGCATAAGAGTACATGCTACTGACATTTACTGTCTGTCTACACACGCTTCATTTAATCACATTTGTATTTTGTATGACCAATTATTTCAATACCTAAGTTTTCGACACAATTAAAAACCATATTCCTTAAAAATCACATTTTAAATACGTTACATTTTGAAGTTTTTAAAGAAATTCAATCACTTGGGACAGCTCCACTGGTACCGTGCCTCTCACTGAAATGATAAAAACCTCTAAAAATCTGCTCCAAATCTTTGTTAAATTTGAGTAGAAAGCTGAGACAAGATTCTACTTAGACATTTGATAGGTACAAAGTTTATGCTATACCAACCATCCAGAGTTGGACGCGGTCGCGGGTACCTGCGGGTACCCGCGGGTACCCGCGGGCGGTCGCGGTCGTGGACAAATTTTCTTGACCGCAATGACCGCAAATTTCTATCAAATCGTGGTAATTTTGGCCAATTTGTTGTAAAAAATTCCAAATTTTTTTCAAATTTTTTTTTCGTTGGACAAATAATCAGCTTCACATTTTGAAACAAATTTGCCATATTTTGCTATTTTGCTAAAACTTTTGGATGGTTGAACAGGCAGCATAAACTGTTAGTCCTTACTGTAGTTTCGGGGTTTCAATTTGTTTATCCTCTATTTGTCCATTTTCAATTTTGCAAATTATTTGATTTATTAGATGGAAATTCTAAATATGATTAGATGGTTATTAATGGCTAAAAATACTTGAAGGAAACCAACGCTTTAAGCAGCGTTAATAGCATGCTGGTTGGTTGGTTGCTTGGTAACCGAGCCGGAAATCATGGAAGAAAATACACCCTGACCTGCACACAGAATTCTACTTTTGCACAAGCCAAATGCAGCAACGAAATAAAATTGTTTGTAATTTTTAATGTCGCTGTCAAAAATGTATATCTGAGCTGCACCAGCATAAAACTGGAGTGAGGTGGCTGTAAAAGCATTGGAAATGCCTTAAAATATGCAATAAGTGGATTTTCCCAAAGAATTGACGGTTAATAACTCAAAATTTTGCGGTCACAAAATTAGCGTGCGGGCTGCGGTCGCGGACGCGGGCGGGCGCGGTCATGACAGTTGCGGTCGCGGGGCGGTCGCGGTCAAGAAAAATGTGCCCATGTCCAACTCTGCAACCATCCATGCATAATGTATGAAATATTACAGTGCACTGTCTTGTCTTGTACCGTAAAATCTATTATTATTTATGTAGTTTGAAATGTAGTTTTTAACACAAAAATATACTCCTCAAAATTCTACATGATCCTTCTGTGTAATATTGGTTTGGAACATAGACAACTTCGGCCACTCTGAGAAGTCTAGGCATGTATAAGTTAGAACTTAGCATTCTGACAGTATACGAATAAAGTGTACATACCTAAGTCTGACTTGATACGTGTCATTTAAGTTAATACGCACTCAATGTTTGGCAGATGTATAAAGCCTAGGTCTAAAATTGTTTCTTTCCAGTATAAAAACAAATGTGAGTTTATTTGACGGCAAGGGTATATCCAGGATTTTGAAAAGGAGGGTCCGAACCGCCCCCGCCCCCAAAATACGCCTCTGGTTGACGGTCAGTCAATGTTAAATAGGGTAAAGGAACAAGTAAATAGGATCTTGAAATGGCTGTCTGATACCTAATTCCAATATATATATATGTAGTTAGTTAAGGTCGATTTTGAAAGTCAGTACTCATTAAACATTTTTCGTTAGTTCCACGTGTGTGAGGTCTTTAGTGAAATAAAGTGTGAACTTATACAACACGTATACAGACAGATGCTGATACCTGTGAGAAGTCGACAGTCAGTTAGGTACGTATAGCACTTGCAGACAATATCCTAACTTTCCACACGGCTCACCTCTGATTCAAATTCTAGCAATCAGTCTGCAAAGTCCGGTCCTGGGGTCTTTCCTTCATCACCCTTCAAGGATAAAACCTGACAATCCAGCTGCAGTCTGGTATGGGCATGTTTTCGACCACGCTGAGTTCAAATATTACACAATTTTTCACTTCTTTCGGTATTTCCTTTCAGTAAGCCACCGATTCATATCAAAACCCACACATTCTCTCCTCAAAATGCCCCTATTTCCGAACCATTCCAGCTATGTAGCCCGCTACATGCAACATAGTAGAGTTTTCTTTTCCTTTCTACAAATCTGGACATTCGGAGGAAGTTCATTCATACGTAGTAGGCGTTAGGCATGGGCACGGGTCCAAAAATTTGGACCCGGGTACCCGGTACTACCCGAAGCCCTATGTCGGGTAATTGCGACACTACCCGGGTACTCGGGTACCCGGGTACCCGAGCACTTTCGGGTACCCGAGGAATTTTTAACCCAATTTTGAGGGTAACCATTTTAAAATTTAGTGGGTCTTTATTCAAATTGAGCTTAGGTTGGACAGGTTTTATTACTGAGTTATTTTAAAGGCGTTTTAAATGCTTAAAAGTGATTATTTTGACTTTCAATTAATTGTCAGGGTATCGGAAGCGATGCTGATACAGACGACTTTGGTTTTTATTTTACAACCACGCTTAGTTCAGCAATTTTCTAAGCTTCGTATACCACCATTGCGCTGTCCGCTTCCTGTAACCTTTAAACAAGTAAACAAGGCTTTTGGATTATAAGAACAGATCCTATAACTAAATTTGATTAACTTCAACTTCTTATCTGGAAATTGGAACAGCACAAAAGACAGCTTTGTTTTTTATGAAACAGGTTTTCGAACTTCGAGAGTAACTGAGTAACCGCTCAAACAGCCTACCTGAGGCGATTGTCAAGGCTGTGGTCGCGCGCATCCCTGAAAGGACGGCCGCCCCTTGGGTTATCTCGGATAATCGCGTAGCTGAGTGATAAGTGTCTCAGGCACCTGACCGGAATTGCATGTCTTCTGTCTAGAAGTCAGAGACGTGCTAGAATTTCTTTAATTGTAGAATTGGCATGATTCCATACTTGTAGCGCAGTAAGAAACCACTGCAGTAACCACCGCAGTAAGAGGTTCACGCTCGACATTTGATCAGCTGAATGTAGAAACAATCTGGCAGCGTTTTTGAATTCAGTTTGGATACAGTTAAGGTTGACAAAAACTGAAACCTGATCAGAGATGGGCATTAGTGAAGGAAGGTTTTCAACGTTGGCATTGACAGGTAGTATTAAATAAGAATCACTAAACTTTCAAGACCACATCAGTCACTCCTGACACCATCTAATGGTAATTGGCACTCGTGACTAAGGTCACTAATTTTATGTGAGCATTTTTGTTTTTATGATATATGATAAATTATATCTTGTGAATTTTAAGTTTTAATTAATTCATCGACTTCCACATAACATTATTTGCTCCAGAATGATTTTAACGAAAGAAAAAATGGTTGGAAAAAAGTAAATTTAATATTTTAAAACCAAAACTAAAAATGCAAATTTATTTAATGTTTGAAAACTACCAAAACCAATTCCTCTTCCTCATATTATATATTTCGTTTTTCAGTTGTAGAGTCTTCCACAAAATTTTATATCCTGAAAAAATTTTCGGTGGTTAAAAATTTTCTTTGCCAAAAATTTTTCTTAGCCTGATCCAGTTTTAACCGGTTTTAACTGGATATCGGTACCCGAAGCAGGACCCGGGTACCCGACTACCCGTGCCCATGCCTAGTAGGCGTTGGGTTCTCTCGCCAATCTTGTATATATGTAGGTATGTGTGCTCTTGTATTTTCCTGTAACAAATCTGGGTAGAACCAAAGGAACTCCGGGCGAATTTGCGAAAACAAAGTTGAGACAAATAATTAGCAGAAATCTGATTTAAAGCACTGTTCATGACAGCCAGAAGCTGAAGAAAATTCGTGGATATTCCAAATTGCTTGTTATGCTACAAAAATATGTATGACTCACTCTTAATGTATGTGCCTGAAGGTGTCCTCTTTATTTGTCTTTTAATATATACTTCATACCTAGCTATGTAATTTCATTGGTCAATGCAAGAAATCCACAAAATCCAGAAAGGATATATTACTCTGTATTTATCTCACAAGTAGTTTTCATTTCCGGCTGGATTAAACTTTTTTAAGGTTTTTCGGTTTTTTCCAGATCTCAAATATATAGGACGGAATGACATTATTTTTAAGGAACTAATTTTTGCGACGACCGACTATACATCTGCTAATAATATGAATGACGCCAACTTAGACTGGTCCGAAATTAAATTACCTAAATAGTCTCACTAATTTGGTTTCAATTGACCATTTTTGATCAAGACTCTTCTTAGTCGGCTAAAACTGGCTGGCAGACGACAGACTACGCATGTATTAGGTGCTCTTGGATAATATTTGTTCTCTGCAAAACATTGAGGAAATTTTGGGGAAAAAGAAACAAAATTTCATAAAAAATAATTTTATAGACGTCTACTGGTGACGTTGAACGCTATTTTGTGCCTCCAATTCAAACTGGGTTATATGCCTATTCATAAGTGTGCTAGGAAAACGCCCAGACCCTGTGCACAAAACAACTTTTTCAGGATTATTTTCTTTGGATTTCCATACATAACAGATTTCAATTTTAAGACTTGTAATTAGAAGCCTTCAGTATGTAACAAACATCATTGTGTAAAAGAAAAATCAAAGCACTCTCTCTTCCTAAAGCCCCCGAGGCTGCGTTTGCATTAAACAGTAGGTAAATAATGGTAACAGTTAGTATCATATGTGCTTGCTGTTACTAACAACTTACACAGAGCTATACTTTGCCTGTGTCTGCAACATCTCATTTAGAGTTAACCTCTCAGCGTTACAAGACATGCCGCTGAAATGTGAGCATAATCTGGATAGAGGCAGTTTCTTTCGTAGGAGAGAGTTCATAATTCATAGGTATATATATATATATAAGGCGAAGCCCCTCTCAATCAGTGAAATCTAAAAAACAAATAGGAGAAAAATAAAATTGAAAAATCTCGTATAGATTAGCTCCACCAGGAGTCAATTACCAGCAGTCCACAAAACTTCTATGAAAGTATTATGCGAGGCTTTGACTAGTTATCAGCTCAAAATCTTGTAAAATACTTTATCAGAAATATTTTTCAGGAACAGCGTTTGAAGGTTAGCCGTAAACTAATTTAGCTCACTTTATACACACTGTTTACTGTATAGCTTATCTCTTCAATAGGATCTATATGCTTAAAACTTAGGACTCACATAGGTAAATCACTTTTTTATTCCATGACCTCAAAATCAGGAGAATCGGACAGAAGTAATACGTACGTAAATAAATTCGTTATTTCGTTTATCCTATTCTAGAATATATACTTTATATACGTACATAAACAGGTAGGGCGTCAGTTTGCTCCGGACATATAGTTTTGACAACCGTTTCTTACCTTGTCTGAACTTATCAACTTGATCTCATTATCTTCTAATCAGTGGATAGGTTAGGTTAGGTTCAGGTTGATTCAGAGTCAGACCTCCGTAATTTTTCTTACCTAAAAGACAACTGACACAAACATATAAGTGCTACACAGTCATCAAATAAATATCTTACCCTCTCTATGCACTGTAATAGCAAACTAAGATGCAATATCGCATAGTGTATATATAAGGTACGGTTTCGACTGCAATCAGCAACCAAACAAAGCTAAAATGTTTGGAACAGCCAGAAAAAAGTTGTTGCTGATGCGGAAGGAAAATCTTAACCTTCATTTTTGTTACATATATAACTAGGGATTGGATAAATTTCTCCTGGTTGGCTTTGCTTGGCCGGAGTTTGACATTGACCAGCCAATTGGCCGTTGGATTGCCAACCGGTTGACTGGCCAAAGGTCAACGGCCCAATGTTTGGCTGTTGGCAGCTGGTTGACCGTTGGCGTTTTATTGGCCGTCGCGGCTGTCTGTTCCTTTGGCCGATCTTACCTAGCTAGTACCAGTTTTAATGCGCCTACCGGTCTTAAGAATGAGAAACTTTATTGAGTTTAATTCAAAATCTACCAACTGTTTAGCTCCGATTTACGATAATTTTTCTGGAGGACTATATATTTGAATTGATGAGACGACGGGCACCAGACAAATTTAAACTCAAAGTTGTGTGGACCAGTTAAAATTTCCATGCAATTATTTAGCAAATTTTTTGAAAAAAACGACAAATACAATAAAATGAGTACCTATCTAAAAGTTGGAACTAAGTGTCAACTTTCAACGGAAACTGAAAATCTGTAGTAATGCACTCTATATAACGTATACATAGGGTATACTGCGCACATATCCGTATATATATATATATATATATATATATATATATATATATATATATATATATATATATATTCGCATATACTGCGAAATGTGTACAATATGCAGACAGTACACGCATAAAATCAAAAAATTGAGCTAGGCCAACGTAGATGGCGCTGACCGTTGGAAGATTCAGATTCAGAATTTTAATTCTCCCACTTGATCAAAATATCACAAAAATGATATTTTAAACAACTTTGATCTGAATGATATAGTGGGTGTTTCGAGAGAAGACTTCATTAAAACTATCTCTCTCCTTAAGCTGGCCTAAAGTTTGTGTCAATAGCTGTTTTTGTTATTTTTATGCCACATCTGATGTCATTTCTTGGCTTCTGGTAGTTCCATGAAAGTTTGCCACTTTCGTTCATATACTCTCTCTCTCTCTCTCTCTCGCTCTGTCTCTGTTGTAAGACATTATTGGGTATCAGCAGAGATATAGAGTTCCATATTCTGAAACTACATGAAACTGACGGGTTTCTAGACGAATTCAGATTTCAATTGAATGTAATTTCATCCAACAAAATTTTAAATCAAGCTTGCGAAAAGCTGAAACTTACTCCAAAGAAAGGGTATCCATATCGAAAGTTCTAGAAAATCTACCTAGAAAAATTCAAATTTTGATTTTTTTCATCCCTGTTATTACTTATATAATTTTTCATCCCTGATATTACTTATATGGTTATTATCTACTACATATTTTAACCGCTCACTATTACTGTTATTTACTATCTATTATCGTTGTTTTTATTCTTTTCCATATATAAGAAACTACCAAGGTATAATAATTATAGCTTATTTTGACTTGGTCGATCGCAGTCTACGACCCAAGTGGTGTTATCTCACATGTTATCCTTTCTACAGAGCTAGAAAAATTATTTCTAGCTTAAAACACATCTACAAATAAATACTTAAAGAGAAAATGTTAGAACGATAGGTACTGTTCTGTCTAAATTTAACTTAAAAATTGGCGGAGTCAAACGATTAATCTGAACTCAAAGCTAAAACTAAATCCAAAATGAAAACCAAAATGAATTTTGTTAATCCAAAAATCTCCATATAGTTTTTGGATAGTCCTCACTACGTATATATGCATAATGTTTCTCCTACAGTTTCTTTCGTAGTTGCAATTGAGTGCCCATTTTAATGTAAGCTGAAAACATCACATCCCAATTATCAAAACAGATTAACATATTATCAATTTAAGCTTCTAACTCTCCTCAGCATCAGACCTGTCTACTCTTATGGACAAGTCAGGTTCTCTGCATCTCTCTTTTTTCTTTCTCTCTTCTTTTAAAACGGTCTACTTTTACTGAAAGTCCTGTTTTTTATTCTAAGCCTGAGGGAGACTTTACTCTCCCAAAGCCTTAAGGCCAGCAAGATCACATTGGGTCTTGTATTTGTTTAAGGGATTATAATAATGGCCGGATTAAA
>JASAND010024682.1:0-31555 GCA_030248195.1 Trissonchulus latispiculum
CATAGGTGTAACGGGGATTTGGCTTGGGGGGCCCCTCCCCCAAAATTTGGGGGCGGGGCCCCCTTTTTAGACCCTCCCCCAAACCACCCCCCCCCCCCCAAGACCCGCCCCCCAAACCTCCCCCAAAAATTTTTTCCAATTTTTATGCCAAAAATCGCATTTTCAGCCATTGCTAATGCGAAAAAACATCCAACCATTAACTAATTTTAACATTAGACAGGGCTTTTAAACTCGAAAACTTGGTTGCCAACATGTTTCTAACTACAAAATAAGGTCAATATAGAGTCAGAAAGTCCATAAAACTGCTGAAAACGGGTATTTCACGCAATAATGAACACTTTAAGCCAAAAATTTGGACATTTTTGAAAAAATTTACCCTAAAAAACCCGATTTTTGGCCAATTTTTCGTGCACCCGGCGCGACTACCCCCACCCCCCAGTTGGGGCCCCCCCAAAAATTTTTTTGGTGGTTTGTAAAAATGGCTGGGGTGGGGGTAACCCCCCCCCCCCCCAAACCTTCCCCCAATTACATCTATGCCCCTCGCTGTATTCGTAGGCGAAAACTACAACATCCGAAATGATCCAGAGATGAACAAATTCCAAAGCATTATCAAATTAAAATAAAATTCCAAAAAACTGCTCGAAGAGCACTGACATTTATTGCGTGCAGCCTTCTCCGCTTCCTTCAAATCAGATAGGGACGGATCAGTTCTTCGTCTGTAGCAACCACAACAAATTTTAAGCGGAGAAAAAGAACCCAAAAGTAAATTACAGGAACGCGTAACCGGCAATCAAACCCATAACCAATACAACGCCGCGAAAACTCTAAACACAAAAACAAAAACATATTCATCTAGCCAATTATCAAGAAAATAGGTTATCAAAAACAATAGGAACAGAATTTAATTTAAAGAACCAAATCTCTTCCCGTTTCCCCTTCCCCTTCCAATGAAAGAGAAAGAAACACCACCTCAAATGCTCTTACAAGGATTACATTTGCATAAAAAATCTAATCCAAGACAGAAAATAGAATCAAAAACAGTTCGACTCCTACTGAATTAAAATTAGAAACTGTTCGTTCCTTGTCAGACAAACTTTCAAAAAACCCATACATATTCCATTAAACAAATTTAGCACACTTAGCTATCTAACGTGGAAAATGAAACAGACCGCACTTCGATCCCCATTATAGATACAAATTCACACGAAAACAAATTCTCACACGCTATTTCTGCCAAAAAAGATACATGGAAAGAGAAAATCCGATTCCTATCACACTTCTTAATCAAATCTAGTCCACCTAATCGAAATAAAAACGGTACGATTTCTATTCTATATACAAATTCACATAAAAGAATTCTTACACGCTATTGCTGCCCTAAAACAAGCTATATACAAAACGAAGATCGGGCTCAAAACAGCCACTGTCAACAAATCATCAATAAACAACCCTAACCCCCCCCTACCAGACACATTTATGCAAATGAAAAACGAAAATCAAATGAAGACCACAACAAATCAGAGAAATCAACATTACACGTACTCAAACACGCACATACACCCACACGCGCTCACACCCACAAGTAAAATAGAAAAACGCCACCAAAATTCAGTATACATTACTATAAACCACTACACCTAACGATTTCCAAATGTATACTATCAACCACTACATCTGACAAATAAATGAACTTCAAAGATAGACTAGTTTCATGGTTCTCGTGGCCTAATGGTTAAGGCTCTCGCATATCACGCGAACGATCCTGGCCTCAAATCCCAGAAGAACCATTAGTTTTTGTCAAAAAACCATATGCGCTTACCTAAAGCTACTTCCATATCTACAGTAAGAAATTCAGACTATGTGCATATGAAGGGAGGGGGCAAAACTTTTTTACTTTGATATGTTGGCTAACGTTGGGGGCAAAAGTAGCTCCCCCCGACGAAGTTGTGCCAACCCGTTCGTAGCCCCCCCCCCCTTTCCTTAAAATCAGACCCCCTCTATGCAAAATGTGTGGTAATGACCACCAGATAGTTGTTTATTAATCGAATTATAGCATATGGATAGTAAAATCTATATCGCATCTAATAAAGCACAATCGGGCCCCCTTCGAACAAAAACAAAATGTGTGAATAAGAACAATGCTGAGTATATGGTGGAATTTTATCATTCAGAGCATGCAGTACTGTTTGAGCCAGTATAAAGCTCTAGCTGGTTCCAATCGAACAGTATCTGCATCTACAAATCCCTTCTAAATGTCACTAAAAATCCTAAAACAAAATTCGACAGCACAAGACAGTACCAATATATTTCTAACCTGACGAGGCTTTAAAAATTCACAGTCAAATACAAACACCTGCAGAACAGGAAACATTAATGAGTTGAACAAATCTTCAGACTACAGGAAAATCATCAGGAGAAAATGATGTCATAGAATGATGCATTTTAAATGAAAGACAAGTTGGCACCTAAAAGGAACATTATCTCGCAGCAGAATAAGGCTAAATTTTGTGCTGTTTCTGTTTCAAAAGTTCTGTTTTGGTAGAGGACATATTTACGCAACGGACCCAGGTCTAAACATTTTTTATTACCACTGCTTTGAAAGATAATAGAGTGATACTGAAGCATGCTTTTCAGGGTCGCCGGTATGAATGAACCACCCTGGTTTCACAGTTACCTCTAATGCTTGCACCACATATTGCATCCATTGATATTAAATTGGAGGTTAGAATTTTAATTACCAGGAAAGGAAGTAGCTAGATTTAAGAATTTGGACTTCAGCTGTGAACCTGATTGCATTACTTGAGTGTGCTTTCAGCCGCAGCTACGATTTCCTTCATGGTAGATTACAGCATTCATTCATACTATTTCTGCATTCAATGAAGTCATTAGTTGTCGTACTGATTATAGTTTAAAATCTTAACCATAGCGCTCTCTACTGATTCCAATATTCAACTGCCCGCCAAACGATAAAAGCTAATTTGCATATTGTAAAAGATGATTTGTTGTTATGTTTGCTTCAACCAACGGGGACCTTGTGCAAAGAATAATTTGTGAGATTAATTTCCTTAAACTCAGACCCCCTCTATGCAAAATGTGTGCTAATGACCAACAAATAGTTCTTAATTAATCGAATTATAGCATATGGTAGTGAAATCTATATAGCATCTAATAAAGCACAATCTGGCCCCCTTCGAACAAAAACAAAACGTGTTAATAAGAACAATGCTGAGTATATGGTGGAATTTTACCATTCAGAGCACGCAGTACTGTTTGAGCCAGAACTAGAAACAGCTATCTCGCCTTTAGGCGAGATAATAATAATAAAAATACATACTGGATTCTTAATGGAATAACTGAATTAAAGTGGGACGTCCAAGCCAAATAAGTAGATGACAACGTGTAACGGATTATCTTTCCTTCTGCTACTCCGGCTACGCCTCAGCGTAGCCGGCTATTATACATTATATATTCTCTGCAACCGAGTTTCTCAGTTGCACGTTAAACCTGTTCAGCTATTTCTTGATTATATGCTATCAAGAGTACGTAATAACCAAGATTGTGACAAGCGTCACACTGTTAGTTATCAGGCAAATAACATCATCTCCACAAAAACGGCTGACCCCCCCACAACTGAGTATGTGCCTTCAAAGACATTTGCACGCTATGCCTACGCTATAAAGCTCAAAAACACAACTAAAGTCTGACCAAAAAATGTGAAAGCGAAATTGTTTTCTTTATGTCTCAAAACGCTTCAAGATATCTACCATAAAGTATATATTTTCTGAACCGGACTAATGAGATCCTTCTTGTCGTGAAAAAAATTTTGAAATTTCCCGTGCGATTTCAAAGGGCGCCGCTTTTACATGTCCAGAAAGATTGGTACATGGCACTGTTGCGATTTTTTCAGAAACATTTTCGCCTTGCTCGAAAGTCCTATACACCAAATTTCAACTTGTTTGGTTGAAAATTGCGTGAGTTATTCCATTTTTTCGATTTTCAAAATCCTTTGATCTTTGCCGCTTTTTAGACTTTGACTAGCTATTACTCGTGACTCGCTCAGTGGAAAAAATTTCGATTAGATTTTCAGGACCGCCTAGGCATCAGCTTTGCCCTGATCTATGTGGTATTTCAAAATTTGAAAGTCGGTTTTTTCGAAAAATACCACTTTTTGACCCAAAATCTCGGTATAGCGATTCTAGCAAAAATGAATAAAAATAGCATAATCAATTTCAATCTGAGGTGACTCCAACGATATAAACTTTTTGTGGCTACGACTTATATTGCGCCACCAATAAATTTTTAAACAATTTCCCCCTATTTCAGGTGGTTTATGCTAGTTGACACTGGCTCATCCAAATAAAGGCGGCAACATCAAAGACGGCCAAAACCACCTGAAATAAGGGAAATTGTTTGAAAAATCATTGCGGATGTAATATAAGTCGTAGTCACGAAAGCTTTATATCGTTGGAGTCACCTCAGATTGAACTTTACGATTATTCTATTTTTACTCACTTTTGCTAGAATGGCTATACCGAAATTTTGGGTCAAAAAGTGGTATTTTTCGAAAAAATCTACTTTCAAATTTTGAAATACCACTCATATCAGTAAAGTCTCATATCATAAAGTCAAAAAGCGGCAAAGATCAAAGGATTTTGAAAATCGAAAAAATGGAATAACTCACGCAATTTTCAACCAAAAAAGTTGAAATTTGGTGTACAGGACTGTCAGGCAAGGGGAAAATTTTCCTGAAAAAATCGCGGCATTGCCATGTACCAATCTTTCTGGGCATATAAAAGCGGCGCCTTTTGAAATCGCACGGGAATTTTCAAAAATTTTTCACGAAATGAAAGATCTCACCAGTCCGGTTCAGAAAATATACACTTTATGGTCTTGAAGCGTTTTGAGATATAAAGAAAACAATTTCGCTTTCTACATTTTTTGGTCAGACTGGTTCAATGTGCGTCTGCTTCCAGCTTTAGGACGTTGGCATAGCGTGCAAATTTCTTTGAAGTGCGAATATTCAATTGTGGGGGGTCAGCCGTTATTGTGTAGATGATGTTTTCCCTGCTGCGCCTCGGCGCAGAAGGTCTACTATAATTGGTTTGAAAGTAAATTTAACACATCACAAGTGATATTTATGCTCAAGCCTATAAAATACACATGCTGCATCTTATTAGTCTTTTGTGCACGCTGATGATATGCAAATTAAATTTTCAAATCAATTTTTGTAGAATAAGAACAAGAAAGTCATTCACGATCAGTCAGTCGCCAGGCTCTACACTCGTACAAAGCAAATGACACAATATGCAAAGCCACAAAGATAAACATAACTCCTAAAGCTGACACGCAATAGGCTGCAAAATCTTACTCGCAGCAGGTCCATAGTTACGAATAGCTACTTCTGTCCGTGGAAACTGTGCACAAATCTACCTTAGTTTTGCACAAAACAGTTGCTTGTTTGCTTGATATCTAAGAGTAAGACGCTTGTCACTCTTAGTTATAATGTACTCTTGATGCTATAAACATACGAGGGGGGTTTAGAAATTTTATGAGCAGTTTTTATTCCGGCTAGAGCCGGAATACCTATTGTGTGATTGTGGCATCTTTAGTGTGTAGTTTTCGTATGGTCCTTAAAAAGCTCCTATCTTCAACACAGGGCTAGCTATGCACTATTTTTTGAAAGAACAATATGCAAATTAGGTTCATTGTTGAGTATTTAAACTGCCGAATGGCTTGCCTTGTCGCAGTTGTCACCTGTCAGCAATCGAAAGATTGCTTATTTTTAGGCACCAGTGCTGCTAGAGAGCGGTACACTGGTGGAAATTAAAGAAACAGCAAAACCTGGATTTGACAAGCCAGGATACTCTTTACAGTCAGGTTCGTGTAAACGGATCCAAAAAGATGTTCCTCCTTTCATTGGAAGCTAAATTTTATCAAAAGCCCTTCCAGTATGGAGGTGAATTAGCAACTTTCAATCAGTTGTTAATATCACAATTGCTAAGAGAGAAAGATTACTATCAACTATTTGGTGCTTAAGAAATCAAATTCATGATTTGGAACAAATTGGAGTGGCCAATAACAACAACAGCACACAGTGGAACAAGTTAAATGATGATTGGGCTTACGACTATGGCTTATTACTTCACAATGAATACAAAGAAAACTGAACCATGAAAGTTGTTATAAAGTGGTTGACATGTTACTTGTAGTTATTGCGTGGTAGAGATGAGATCAGGGCCGAGAAAGCCCGGCCCGGCCCAGCCCGGCCCGGCCCGGCCCGACGGGCCGGGCCGGGCCACGCAGACCTGATGTCCAGTCAGGGCCGGGCCGGGCCGGGCCTGAGAAAAAATTGCTAAGGGCCGGGCCGGGCCGCACAGCTCCCAACGGAAAAAGCCCGGCCCGGCCCGGCCCTGTCCGGCCCTGCTAAGCCCTGACGTTTTTTACATATTAATCTATTGAACATGTACACTTTCCAATTCTAATAATTGTCTTTGCCTTCCTGACTTCAAATTTCTTGCTTTCTTTGCACCAAATGAGACTGCATGTGCCAAATATTGTTTGAGTTTGCGTACGGTTTTTCGAAATTTTAGATGATAATGAGTGCCTGTTTGTGTTTGTTTGTTTGCTTTTGAGTAACAAAAATTCAACCTAAACTATTTTAAACTCACTACAACATTAAACCACTTCGGTAATTCGACCTCGGGGTAATTTAGTCCTCCGATTTAGTTATTCTGTTGACTAATTTTCTTAGTAGGGTGGGGTTTTGAAATATTCGTTATGCATAATTGATCTGAGAGAACATGTACTTTGGGTCTCGAAAATAAGATAGTAAGGCAGAACACATGATTGTACACGTCTCAAAACGCCATCGAAGAATTTTTTTAAAAATCAGGGCTTTTCAGGACCGGGCCGGGCCGCGCAGACCTAAACGGCACTCAGGGCCGGGCCGGGCCAGGGCCTGAAATTTTTGACACAGGGCCGGGCCGGGCCGGGCAGACCTAAAATTTGAACAGGGCCGGGCCGGGCCGGGCCTGAAAATTCGGCCCTGATCTCATCTCTGTGGTCTACAGAGGAATAATGCCCTTTTGGGGGCCTACTTGTTTATGTATGCATGCAGTTGACACAGTCATAGTTCTAATCTGGTGTTGATTCTTGCTCAGCTGAAATATGCAAATTAAGCACCTATCGATTTCAGCAGAAAATTGGATCTGCCATGAACCCAAACTTTTCTGTCTTAAGTAAGTACAGTAAGTCTTCCAGTTTGATGTAGGTATAGATTTTAATCACGTGATTCAATTATTACATTTCTGTGTTGAATCGGTTAACAGCTGCAACTGCCTCCTCATTTGGGGAGACTGTAACCCACTTCGTCATAAAGCGCAAATTTTGTTATTTTGCAATACAGTTCTTGAGAGTCTTCAGAATAACACTAGCCGCAAGCTCAGCCAAAATACTTGTCTGCGTGGCCAGACCCCGACTGGGAAGCAGTCACAGCTCGAAAACTTTCTCTGCACCTTCTGCCGACAACTACTGAAAAACTGTTTTAAATTGCCTAAATTTTTTCAAAAACGTGACACCGTCCCAAAATCACGGTTGCAATCAAAATATAACACAAATAATGCTTAACAAAATTGGTAAACAAATTAAAGAATTTATATTTCTGAAAGAGTTATGGGTATGTCATGTTATAATTGCAGAAGGTTTCTCAGAAAGTTGCGTTTTCGTCTCGAAATATTTCGTGAACTTTTTCAATATTCCAAGACAAACTTTCAAGGTAAATGCGAACATTCGAGACTTGTTCAAAATATTTCGAAGCTTTTCCAAAATATTTCGATACTTTCGACAAATCTTTTGAAAATTCTTAAACATATTTATTATTATTTAAATTTACTTCAGTAAGTCTCGAAATATAAAGTCTCGAAAGTCTAAAACGTCTCCAAAGTAGGGTTGTTCCGATAAGAACTTGACCGGGCCGGGCCCGGGCCTAAATTTTCAGCCGGGCCGGGCCCGGGCCTAAGTTTTCAGCCGGGCCGGGCCCGGGCCCGGGCCTGGCCCGGCCCAGGCCCGGCCCGGAGCCCAGGGCCCGCTACTAGGCCCGGAGCCCAATGAAAGCCCAGGGCCCGCTACTAGGCCCGGAGCCCAATGAAAGCCCGGAGCCCGCTACCCGGCCCGGCCCAAGGCCCGGGCCCCCTCCTTGGTCCAGACTCGCAAACTGAGCCCGGCAGACAATATGAACCAGGCCGGCCCGGTGAGCCCGGCAGGCCCGGTAAGCCCGGTAGGCCCGGTGGGCCCGGAAGCCCGGCAGGCCCGGTGGGCCCGGCCGAAAGAACCGGGCCCGGTAGCGGGCCGGGCTTTCAGCCAGAGCCGGGCCGGCCCGGCCTGGGCCCGGCCCTGGGCCCGGAGCCCGCTACACGGCCCGGGGACAACCCTACTCCAAAGTTTGTAACCTTCTCAAAAGTTTCAAAATTTCCCGAAAGTTTTACGCATTTGTCTCGAAAGATTTCTAAAAACATGCTAAATGTCAAGAAAGTTGACAAATGTATCAAACTTTTCTAAAAGGACGCTAAACATGTCAAAAGTTGACTCAAAAGTTAGTAAATGTATTGAAAGTTGGAAAAGGTCTCGAAAGTTGACAAATGTCTCGAAGGTTTTGACATTACTCAAAAGTTTCAGCGATGCTTGGTACATTACTGAAAAACCTTGAAATGTGCGCAATTTAACTTAAGTCAAAATTGCACAACAATTAGCAGCCCAAATGTCAAATCTTTGCACAAAATATAATATTTTGGTTAAAAACGGCCTAAAAAGATCTAGCAATGCAAGCGCGTCAGCTAAGAGTGATCTGGAATCGAAAAACGATGTTTCCTATGCCAGAAATCTGTGAAGCTAAATGACCACAGGAACAGTGACAACATTGACTGGCCTGAACAGGCCGAAGGCAGGGAGGAACACAAATTGTCTGACTCAGATCGGAAAAACGGAGCTACTTAGTCCGGGTTTGGTTCGGGCCGTAAGCGTTATTTATCTGGTCGGGCTGGAATGGGGATTGGGGGCCATCCTGAACCAGAGTCCGGAGAACCGAGCTAGAGACTCGATCCGATGTCTGAACATAGTCTTACCTAAAAGGACGTGAACTTTAAGTTCCTATGTAAAGTTGGTAGTGTTGGGGCAACCGAACTTTACGGGTGGAAACTGTGCGCGTATGGAAACGACGAACCTGGAGGAGACTTGTGTTCCAGTCGACCTGGGCAGATCTCGCCAAGAATCAAATAAGCTTAACAAATTGCTACAGGAACTGACTAAAGGGGCAAATGACGATCTAGTAACTCAACTAATAAGGGACTTTGATTTAAATTAAATACACGCTCAGTAAATAATTAGCCTACCTAGACTAGGGAAATAGCTCAGATGCCTACCTACCGATTATGCAATTCTAAATAAAAACCTAACTGCAATTCCCTAATGGCTCATCTACTGAGACCACATTTAATAAAGAACAGACAAAGGGAGAGACTCCCGAAACAGACATAGCAGAATGAATTTTGACAATACAACAGGCATCGAACGAAGTTCGCAGAATACAGAAAAACACAGACATTAGAAATCAAATAAAACGACTACTTTAAACACGGCATAGATATACTTTTAGACACAGTTACACAGTAATTTTCATGCACAGGATTTAACCCGAAAATAGCTTAAAACCCAAAGAATATCTATAATTTCTACTATAATTACCCTAAGCCGTCGCGGCTATTTATTCTAAATGGATTTGCATCTGAAAACCCTCTTTCTAAAAATTAGACAAATATTATTAGCTCTCAATTAAAAGGGAAAATAAAACTTAAAAGCACCTCTAATAACTTTTGAATGGTCTCTCAAGGTCGCCTTGGAGCCTATGTGTAAAAGTAAAACAAATCAATACTTACGGTTACCCTCCTGTGAAAATCCAAAAGGCGCAAAAGGCGAAATAAACACACGTATAGGACAGGGCTAGACAGCCGACCGCACACTAAGAAACGAAAAGAGAAGACTGACTGGTTTTAAAGTGAAGGCTGAGAGAGATGCCTAGTAGATTTTGATTGGCTGAATTTTGAGACCCTCTTGCAGACCCGACTATGCGCTTCCACAAGTCTAGCTCAGCAGCGCCACCTAGTCGCTAAGTGGGCTGAATAAAACACGCACATTTTAACATAAGAAAATAGACACTCTTAAACTAATTTCAACCCAAATTTACACAACACATATTTCTTATTAAAAATACCACTCTTACTAAAATTTCACACCAAAATAAACTCACTAAAATTACACACAATTCACACATCACAGCTTACACATTACCGGCGGGGTTGCGCCACCGGCGAACCTCTCACCTGGTCATCAGATGAATCCAGATCTACAATTGGTGGGGCCCGCCGTGGGCTCCCTCTGCGGCTACGGATCGGCTCCGGGCTCGGCTGCCGAGCTGGTTTAGACTGTCCCATTTGAAACGGGGGAGCCCCTGCGTCCGGGTCCATGTTGGGATTGGGCCACATACGCAACAGTTCCATACAGACTCGAGGGAAATTCTGTTCGAGTGCCTCCCATGTTTCTCGCGGGATTTCTGCTATCCAAGCTGTAAGCAAGCCTCTGATCACACTGTACTCCTGTTCGGTCAGGCCTCTCACTCGGAAAAGGCCAGCAGTATCCGGCGTGTGGGGCCGGTGCCGGACCGGAACAGTGGGTTGGTCCCGTAGCGGAACCACCCACGCATCCATGGGTCCGCGCACTTTCGGTTTCCTCTCCGGTTCTTGTTCTGAATCCCCGCTATCCGGTCGTTGACTACTGCTAGCCCGTTTCGGGCGCTTTGACCTCGTGAGGTCAATATGAGCAGTTGAGCGGAACCGTGGGCCTGACACTGCTGGTTCACTAGGGCCTGCTAGCCCCGATTGTCGCGTGGGTCCACCCCCCTCTTGCCGTCGAGGCTTAGAGCGGGTAAACTGAGGGAATGGTCGCGCTCCTGGTTGTCTGCGTATAATGGAACTATCCGACCCCAACCGTGGTCTCTGCTGGAATAAATTCAATTCCAATTGGGTAACAAAATCTCTTAAATCAGAAACATCAGACATACCTGGCACTGGTGCTGAAAGTGGGTCCCTACCGGGCTCTCTGTTCCGGAGAGTAGAATCAATCCGGGCCAGTTTAAGTCGAAGAAACTCTAATTGATCCCTAATACTTGCCTGTTCATCCCATTCCTCTTCGATAACCTCACCCTGATCGGTGGGTGACAGGAATTCATCGGTCTTCTGTGAGGCCTCCTCTTCTTGTTGGTCGTCGTGACCCTGCTCCATGACATCGTCAAATAATTCCCCCCTCTTGGAGGCCTTGTTTTTGGCCGAATCCGATCGCAAAAACGGTCTACTAAGCGCAGCGCTTGTAGATGTAGGGCCCGCCGAGGCCTGGCTAGACGATGATTGAGTAGAGGAATTCTTACTCAGATTAGATGGGGGGAATAACCGTCCAAACCCGTCTGCGTTCAAGGGTCGATTGTCCGCCGCGTCGCTTGCAGAGGCCGTATCGGCCGGTTTAGTCGAAGCCTTGGATGTTTTCACAGGGGAATGTTGAACAGACATTGAAAAAGAAAAAGGTAACACACGAACAAAGAATCAAAGAAAATGTACACAAAATATAGAAGAGTACACACTTACAATTAGGAACAATAAGCACTCCGGTTAAAACACAACACCGAATTAATTAAAAGAAGAACTGAATTAAAGGACACAAATAAAATACTAGGAGATCAAATCCGAGAAAGCACAACACAAATACACCACTATAATGACAAAAACAGGAAAAACAAGAAGACAACCATACACTAGAACAGGAACAATAAAAAGGAAAAGGTCGAAGACTGGCAGCCTAATGTAAAGTTGGAAGTGTATGGGCAACCAAACTTTACGGGTGGAAACTGTGCGCGTATGGAAACGACGAACCTGGAGGAGACTTATGTTCCAGTCGACCTGGGCAGATCTCGCCAAGAACTAAACAAGCCTAACAAATTGCTAACGGAACTGACCAAAGGGGCAAATGTCTGTCTAACTAAGGGACTAATAATGAACTTTGATTAAATTAAATACATGCTCAGTAAATAATTAGCCTACCTAGACTTGGAGAATAACTCAGAGTCCTACCTACCGACTATACAATTCTAATAAAAACCTAACTAAAGTACCCTAATGGCTCAGCTACTGAGACCACATTTAATAAGGAACAGACAAAGGGAGAGACTCCCGAAAATTACAGGTTACAATAAATTTGGGACACTTCAACAATTGTCAGCAAGAATACAAAAGCAGAGAAATTTAAACTAGACAAACACTCAGGAAAATACTAACGTTTGCATAACGTAAATAAAGTCTCTACACGTTTACATAAACAATTTACAAAAAAACAAATCAAACCCCACAATTTCGTTCGAACCCCTTCAAAAACTAATGTCTTAAAGATATGTCCCTAAGCCGTCGCGGCTAAACTAAGTTAGTCAAAATAATCTTCAAAACCTTCCTCCTAAAACAAACTACCCTTTTAAAGGATTAAATAAGAAAGGGAAAATAAAGCTCAATGAAGTTCCTCTAATAAATTTAGGTCGACCCGCGAGGTCGCCTCGGAGTCTAAGGTAAATAAAGACAAAAAATCAATAACTTACGGTTACCCTCCTGTGAAAATCAAAAGGCGCAAAAGGTAGAAATAAACCACTCAGGACAGAGAAAACGACCGACCGCACGCTAGACAACAAAAAGAGAAGACTGACTGGTTTTTAAAGTGAAGGCTGAGAGAGATGCCTAGTAGATTTTGATTGGCTGAATTTTGAGACCCTCTTGCAGACCCGACTATGCGCTTCCACAAGTCTAGCTCAGCAGCGCCACCTAGTCGCTAAGTGGGCTGAATAAAACACGCGCATTTTAACATAAGAAAACAGACACTCTTAAACTAATTTCAACCCAAATTTACACAACACATATTTCTTATTAAAAATACCACTCTTACTAAAATTTCACACTAAAATTACACACTAAAATTACAAACATTCATTTCAGTCGTGTAAAATTCGGTTTAGTAAGCGAAGTTCAGTATTTTGTACTCTTGGCCATTACACATTAAAAAGTTCAAAACTTTAACCGGTTTTGGTTCTGTAGGTGAACCGGTCGCAGTATCCACTACGTTTATTGCAAATTCGAAAGTGGTTTCCCAATTTTTGTTCACGTAACGTTCCTTTCACCAATAATTTTATGGAGTAACCCTTACCCTACGTTTTGGGATGCATACTGAGAATAATGTAAAATCTGACCAAAAAAGTAGAAACCGAAATTGTTTTCTTTATATCTCGAAAGCGCTTCACGATAGCTACCATAAAGGATATATTTTCTAAAAGGGCATGATGAGATCTTTCTTTTCGCAAATGAAGATTTTGAGATTTCCCGTGCGATTTCAAAGGGCGCAGCTTTTATATGCCCTGGAAGATTAGTACATGCTACTAGTACTACCACGCATCTTTCAGGAAAATTTTCTACTCCTCCAAAACTCCTGCATACCAAATTTCAGTTTTTTGGTTGAAAATTGTATGAGTTATTCCATTTTTTAGATTTTTAAATCCTTTGATCTTTGCCGGCTTTTCGAATTTGACTAGTTATTACTCGCGACTGGATGAACGGAAAGCTTTCTCGATTAGATTTTTCAGGACCGCGTAGGCGTACGCTTTCATCTGACCTATGTGGTATTTCAGAATTTGAAACTGGATTTTTTCGAAAAATACTACTTTCTGAAGGAAAAAATCGCAAAGCGAATCTAGCAAAAGTGGGAAAAATAAAATAAGAATAAAGTTCGATCTGAGCTGAATCCAACGATACAGTTTTCGTGGCTACAACGTTAGTTTGTTTGCGTCCAGAACGATTTTTCAAACAATTTCCCTTATTTCAGCTGGATCTTGGCTTTTTTGATGTTGCCGCATTGATTAGCCTGAACCACCGTAAACTCGCAGAAACCTGCTGAAATAAGGGAAATTGTTTAAAAATTTGCTACGTGCGCAAGCTACGTAAAAAGGTAAAAAAGGTAAAGTGACCCCTGGAGAGAACTCCAACCTACAGAAAGTTATAGGGTGCCGGTGCTTATCTCCGGATTCACAGCCCGAAGCCAGGAGCGACAACTCTAATGTTGACTACATCTGTGAAAGGGGGGCCAGCCCTTCATCAGGCATTACGCCAGAACACAGACTCCAGTTACCTTCCCACCGCAGTGGTACCCATTTACCGACCAGTTAAGGATAGACAGCTGGGTAGGCTGGAGCCCACGGCGAACCGATATATGCTTAGTCCCTTGCTCAAGGGGATTTGTGCTACGCAAGCTACGTCGCAGCCGCAAAACCTATATTATACTAAACTATTGGATTCAACTCTGATTGCACTATATTATTGTATTATTTTTACTCACTTTTGTTAGATTCGTTTTGCCGAAATTTTGAGTCAAATCCTTGTATTTTCAAAAAATCTACTTTCAAATTTTGAAGTATCACATATCTCAGGTGAAAGCGGACGCTTAGGCCATCCTGAAAATGCAATCGAAAATTTTTTCGACTCAGCGTGCCGCGAGTAATAACCAGTCAAAGTTGAAAAAGCGGCAAAGATCTATTTTGAAAATTTAAAAAATGAAATAACTCACGCAATTTTCAACGAAAACAGTTGAATACCAATCTTTCTGGACATATAAAAGCAGCACTCTTTGAAATCGTAAGAGAAATTTCAAAAATCTTTTTTCCCGAAAAGAAGGAAGTTCATCATTCCGGTTCAGAAAACATATACTGTATGGTAGCTATCGTGAAGCACTTTTGAGATATAAAGAAAACAAGTTCTCTTTCTGTTTTTTTTTGGTCAGACTTTAGTGACTAGCGCATGCTGGATTTTTCTAGCCGGCCCAGCCGGTAAACACTGAAATATTTAAACAACGTAGTGATATGTGCGAGTATTCCAACAGGGCTGATTTCCGCCCCGCGTAAAGAAATGCTTGTCTGCGCGATGGTTCCATAAGTGCTCACCCCCAGAGACGTGCTGTTCTACGCGAGAGTTCCACCAGTGCTGAACCACGAGCAGAGATGTGTTGCTTTACGTGAGGATTCTAACAGCACTGAAGGACTCTCATGGCGTCTAGATTTTACTGGCTCGAGTCCTATCATACTTATAAAGATGTTTTGGGTTAAAGTTTCCTCGCAGCTCTGGCGCATTGCTTTGTCAGAAGTTTCGCTGCGCACTGCACTATGGGCATTGCCCATGCGTGATTCCAACTTCCAAGGCCAACAGCAGAAATGTATGACATAAGTGAAATTACTTACAGTGATCTGTTCAAGGCAGCTAGCGCTTCAGCTACCCTATATCTCTTCGCAGGCAGTAGAGAAACGAACAGCACGAACAACAATAGAAACGGCAGCAAAAACGAACTACGTGGAGCATCTTCAAATTCCCCCTCTTTTATAGAGACTCTCGGCACAGTATGACACATGTTGTAAACAACAGCAACAACGATGCTACATTTCTGTTTCTGAACCACACGTCGAGCTCTGCCCTGTTTTGCTTTGTTTTGCTTACTAATGAGGAGTTCCCAATCACCACGCATGATTAATTTGCATAATCAAAAAACCTGGACAATTAGCAATTAGCTTATTAGCAGCAATTAGCAATAACAGGAAATTAAGATTTTGGAGAGACAAATAAAGGAACTGAAGAATCTGACGCAGTTCCCTTACCACAGAAGAAGTAAGTTCTTGTTCGAGCTCTGCCTCATTTTGCATTATTTACCTAGTTAGTAATCAGAGCTTGCTAATTACACTAGTATAAACAAGAAACCTAGACAATTAGCAGAAATGAGAAACTAGATGTTTGTGAAAACAAACTAAGGAAATGATAGAATTTGTAACTACCCCTACCACAGAGACAGCTAGACCTAGAACTAGTCCATAGCTCAGTGGGTGACGCGGCGCCTATTTTAATAAAAGTACCATACAAAGTCTGTCTCAAGATGAATCGTGGTGTGGTGATTCTCCGGTGGACGTAATGGACGTGCTGATAGCCTTGTAGAACACCTCGGGTAATTGCTATGGCAATTATTCAGTGTCAGCACCCCCCTCACCTCAAAAATGCAGACGTTCTAAGCTGGCACTAACCCCTAACCGGAGAACCGACTGGGATGAGGTGGCTGTAAAAAAATTGAATGCGTGAGTTTTGCTTGATGCTGCTTGTTTCAAAGCGTAGTACTTTCTGCTTTGTTTGTAACTTTTGATGATACTAGGGGCCCCCCCCAAGAAATAGTTTGGGATGGGAGCCCTGGTAAAGTTTGTTCTGGTTATTGCTAGTGCATTGATTTTGCGGTAGTAGTTAAGTTTTAATGTACAATGTAGTATATATTTCAGTAGGGCATGCTTTTCAAGGGAACGAGCGGCTTTTTCTGAGTTAAATTACTGAATCAAGGAGGACCCCCCCACGAACAGGGCAGTGAGACCCGGGGACACGAATTTTTCAGTCCTTAAACGGGCTTTTTAAGCCTGAGACCGAATCGCAAAATGCTACTTATAGTGAAAGTGAGAACAGTATCGCTCCTATAATATCTTCTAGCAAAGTGATATTAGTATCGCCTATGTAAATTCTTTAGCACCAGTAGAGATTTCATCGTCTTCTAGTGTGTGTTGAGGTGTCCCGTGAACTACCCGCGTAGGAAGGAATGTATACTTGGGCCCAATTTATCATTTGATGTGAAATTAACTAAATCGCAAGTGTGTTGAACTAAAAATTTTGCCAAAGTTAGCACTTGTTCTTGATTAGTGCTTAAAAGTTCCCTGACCAGGCTTTATTTGTAACTGTTAAAAAGGCAGTTTCACTCAGCTATTCTTGCTTTATGACCAGGACAACAGAACAAATCAGGTAATAACAGGAAATATAAAACCAAAGCAGACTCCAACCCTTAATTTCCTGAGGGTATTAAATCGTCATAATCGGAAAAGTGGGTCTTTCCCATTATCCCCCACAGCTCCGTAGAAGTACCGAAGAAGCACAATTTGACTGATTGAGTTGTAATTTGGTGGAGGTAGGTTATCGGTCCTGCTGATTTCAAAAATGCAAAAATTTTAAAATTTTAAAAATATTTTTATAATTTAAAAGTTTTAGTTTGGTAAGGGGGACAAGGGGAACCGAAAAAAATTTTGAAAAAATTTTGTTGAAAAATTGCGTACAGGGGTTTTCTGGGGTGCCGATCATGAATCTGAAATCAGTTTTTCGATTCCGCTTTTAGTTAGCTTAATATTAGCTAAAGTTTTAAGCTTACGATGTAAGCTTATCCTGAGCTAACAAAAAGCTGAATCCAAAACCGATTTCAGATTCGTGATCAGCACCCCGAAAACCCACGTACGAAAGTTTTCAGCAAAATGTTTTCAAAAAATTTTTAGGTTCCCCTTGGTCCCCCCCTTACCAAACTAAAATTAAAATTTTTTTTAAATTTTAAAATTATTGCATTTTTGAAATCAGCCGGTCCGAAAACCTATCTCCACCAAATTTCAACTCAATCAGTCAAATTGTACTTCATCAAAGCTACATATGGGGGGATAAATGGGAAAGACCCGAAAAGTGGACATCAAAACGCAGAAACTGTGTAAACCCTGTCTTCCTAAGATTTTCTCACACACACGGGTTTGAAATTCTACCAAAACAAAGCACTGGTCAAGAATCGACGCAATAGGCCTACAGTGGCATCTCTGGTATCCACAAGGCGACCACCACGGTCGTAAATCTATCATATCACCCACATCCAGGGCCCCGTTGCATAAAACTAACAGCCTAACACTGTTCGGCTGTGCCTAAACAATGTTGCCTATTTCGTTGCATTAAAACACTTAACTAACAGTCGGTCTAACAGCGCAGGTCGTATTTTTCTATCAGTCCCGTTTAACTTGAACGTAGGCGGTGCTGATTTTTAGCTGTGAATAGCTGCTAGCGAGCACACAATTTAAAATGATGGCAATGCTTTTTCAGTCTTAACGCGAACTCAAATTTTCGTAGCTTGCTGCAATCGATATTGTATGTATTGTTAATATAGATTGAATTTTGATTTTCATTAATATTAGATTTTGCACAGTTTAGTATTAATTTGAATAATACAATCTCAATCAATATTTGCAGACGTTTTCTTTCTCAGTTTTCAAATTTCAACTGTTCACTTTTATGCAACGGGGCCCTGATGCAGCAATCTCCCCCTGGTTTCATCGAAATATTTCCAGTGCCTCATCCGATGAAAATTTGAAAATAGGCCAAAATATAGGGATTTTCCCAGTAAAATATAGGGCGAAATATAGGGATACTTAACTCTTGTTACAAGCGAACTTCCAGCAACTTTTTGTATGCACACACAATATGTGAGTTTACGGAGTGAGGCAAACTCCTACCTAAAGGTTTAAACCAAACCTAAGCAGGTTATTCAGGTTTTTTCAGAATTCGCAAAATTCCCGGTTAAAGTTTTTGACAAGTTATTGGTGCTAAAAAGGAATTTCACAAAATTTTTAAAACTTAAGCCCAATGTATGGCAAATTAATTGATAAGAACTTTCGATTTCTCACCGATTTGAATGAAAAAATAAATACAAGCGTCCACAGGAAGGAATTCGCGACTGGGGGTGCGGTGCGGTGCGCAAGGTTGAAGTTGAAGAAATGTTTTGATTTTACAATAAAATCGGTCATAAAATATTTAATTCTTTGCATTTCACAGAACCGCTAAAATTTCTATATATATATAAGTATATATGGCAATTTCTAGGCCAAAATGGAAATTTTCTACAAAAACTTCGGGCGCATTTCACGCTTTTTCTTTATAAATACTATAAATATGCTATTAAGAAGAAGAAAATTCGAGCCGGCGGCGCGCAATTTTTTGGTCCTTTTTCCCATTTTTCTCTTTAATTTTCCTACCTTTGAATCAAGACGAGGAGGGGGCGGCCGCCGGCCTCCCCTGGCTCCGACCTGCAAGCGTCTGTATTATTGCATTGCGTTTGTATATATTCTTCTTTTTTTGAATTTTTCAGAAAAGTTTCAATTAAGTTTGGACTCAAGTCTTTCAGGTCCAAGACCGACCCGGTGCATAAGTCGTGGGAAAAATCTAAGTAATTTTAAAAACGAGCCTAAGATATATATATATATATATATATATATATATATATATATATATATATATATATATATATATATATATATATATATATATATATATATATATATATATATATATATATATCTAAAAAACTATATATAAGTGTTTCCGCAATTTTTTTCGGAAAAAGCTAACCTTTTTATGTATGAAATTTTCAGAGAATAGTGATTTTGGGAAAAATCGCTAATTCTGCTACCAAAAGCATTGAAAAGACAACGAGGATGTCATTGTACGCTGGCATGTTTTCGTCATTTTAAGCTTAAAACAGTGATTTTTCGCGTTTTACCTTAAAAATGCTAATTTTTAGCTAAAAATTTAGGTAAATTTATGCCTTGGGCTCGCCCCCCCCCCCCCACTTTTTGGAAGCCCCCCACTTCCCCCTCCCTAAGGAGGGACGAAGCCCCCACTTTCAAAACCCTAAAAAAATGTCAGGTACGTAGCGTCAGTATCAGTACTTTCAGCTTGGCACAAAACAAAATATCACCTCGACTTTGCCTGGACTTTTGCAAACAATTTTGTGCAAACATGGTCTTCCTCAAACTTTGAAAATTCGCAAAATCGTTGACTCAATAAAACAACTTTTATAAATGCATACTGTCACTCCTCTTACCCAGTCGAGACTAAATGTACGCAAATTTTCCAAACAATTCCGCTGCAGAAAGGTCTTCCTAACTTTGCGATTGCCCTAGGTTTAACACGTGTCGGAGGCTTATTAATTTGAATGGAGGAAACATTCAGTTATGCACTGAAAACAACTCTTGTGTTGGGGATCCACGAAGCCAATAAAATATGAAAACGTTGCCAAAATCGAGAGCCCGCTATCAACTTATACATAGAAGCTGAGCGTAGGATGAAGAAAAGAGCTCTATCAGAATTGTTATTATTTGCATTAAAAAGAGTGCGCCGCAGGCGAAATGTTTTCATATTTAAAAATTAACCTCAAGTGTTAAAGCAAGGAAGTTTAGTTCTGTCAAGGTTGAATTGACAACAGTTTGTCCTAAAAATAGGGGAAAATAGGGCGATTTCGCTCAATATAGGAAAAAATAGGGCGACTCCGAGAAAATAGGGAAAAAATAGGAAAATAGGGATAGTTGAAGCCCTGTATTTCTTGCGCTTCCACTGTGTATAAGTAACCCTTTACTAGTATTGTTGCGCGACCGGTTTTGCTCTATACCGCATAATTTTTAGCATTAAATGATGCACACACTTAGGGTAAAACCGGGCAATAAGGGACAGCAAATTTCTCCGGCTAATAAGGGACACCGTTTTGAAACCACTGATGCATGGGCGTTGTTGGCCAACTGCTATCACTTTTTAATCACGTGAATGAGCACGTGACTAACTTTATAATGAATTTTGAATGACAAAAATCCGCCCAACCAATCAAAAATTATTCGCTCCTTAGTTTTCTGTCCCTTATTAGCTTCACAAAAAATGTGTCCCTTATTACCCGGTTTTACCCTACTCCTAGTGATATATAAACTGATACTATCAAGTAGTGTCCTGGTTCTGAAGACCAGCCGGATTGGCAGCATTGTGGGCCGGACGGCCAACAACTCCACCTTCTACCGTTCAACCATTCGCCGCACTTTATTAGGAGAGAAAATAATAAGCATTAACTTATCATTATCAAGAAATAATTACACACCTACAAGGACACGCCACCGAACATACGCACACGTAGACCACAAAAAGCAACAAAGACAATAACTGTTCAATCATATCGACAGATGCAAAGACATAAATAGATGAAAATGGGTTATAATCATCATACCACATAAACACTCACAAATCCTATCATAAAATGCAAAATTAGTACGCAATTAAATAATTTCTAAATACATAACATTTTCAACACAATCACAACAAAATACCCTAGCCAATGCACGTGGAAGAGGGCACTAACACTAAAAACTTTCGACACACACAGCGCTCAGAAGATAGTGAAACATCGATAAGTTTATCCTTTTCATAAAATTAATAAACTTAAAATCGTGAATAGGACTACATAGCTACAAAACCGAAAACTGGTATCATAACATTCGTTAATTTCGTTCAGTGAAAAAGCAATAATCTATTGCACAGCTTCTATAAGGTTGAGAAATGAACAAATAACTAAGTTAACGACAGCTATTGTGTTTTGGCACTAACATTAGAAATTCAGAAACTGGCATTTAGGAAAAAATTATTAAAATTCCCGAAAAATTTAGCCCCCCTGGTCTTCTGCCGTTCTCGAAAACGCCTACAATATTCATACAGACAAAAGCGGTACAAACATACGTTATATAATAGGTAAATCACAACACAGAATTTGTTTTTAACACAGTATACAACTTTTAAATAAACAAAATAGATACCTACTAATTAACAAATTACTTAAGACTTAACTCAGACCATAACCCTGCAACTGAATTGGCTGAAAGCATTCTATCGACACTTATTTCAAACGTTAAATACGTATACTGCGTGACTTTTAAAATTACGTAATACAAAACATACACGTTATATAATGGTATGCAACAGTACTATAGACATCGTATACGAATATAGAAATAAACAAAACATATCTTTAAAATGACAAAAATTACAAGCGGACAAAGTGCTTTCCAAATGTAAAACTAATGACGTACATAATCCCCTCCCCCACCCCCAAAATAGAGCAGGGGTAAGTTTGTTAGAAACCTTTCGCAGCTTTTATTAAACCGAAACAGTGAAAATTGTGTGAAATTCAGCACTTCTTCGGCAGAAATCACACGTACCAGAACTAACGAATCAACATTTAGATCTGTTGTTGTATATTCAAATCAAAGACATTATATTTTTCAATTAGACTAGCTGAAACAAGCACTCGCTCATTTTTATCAAAATAATCATATTTATCAAAAAATCCCCTCGGGGTGGTAGGGTAAGGCGTTCATAAATCTAATACCTCGTATGCACGTGTACGTATGTATATGAACGCATAGATGGTTTAATAAATTCTATCCAAATTACATAAGCAATATCAGATAGACTTACTGTCAACAATACTGAAAAGGTCACACACAAATACCTCCTCGCATACACGTATATACATATATACACGGAGGCTTTCAACAATTTAAAAAATCCATAATATGCAGTCATATTAGTATAAATACAGCATCCGATATAATTATAGGACGAACGCAAAAGAACACAGACAATCCTAAGCAGACGTCACACAACAGAATGATGTGAACACAACAGAACACAACAGACAACTCCAACTCAATTTTTCCCACCTGTTCTCTCTTTTTCCAACTCAACGAATTTTTTCAATATTCGTAGAAAAACCGCAAGAGTTATAATCCCTCAAACTAAACAACAGTAATTTATGCAGACGGGGATTAATTAATAGCCAGCAAGTACGCATGTATCTACCGAAGGAGCAAGCAAGACAAAAATGGATGTTAAAATTGTTACCCTATTCATAGTGTGAATGAAATTAGACCGGGGGAGGGGGTCAGGGGGGGGCAAGGGGGTCGGTCACAGTGTCATTCGGTTTCTTCCAGGGTCAGATGTTTGATCTGGCTAAAGTCGAAATCGGAACCGTGACCTCGTCTAAAGATATCCAGCACATCGGTACAGGTCGTCTCAAAGTGAGTTGTAGCATCGAATGATGTTGAAATGAATACCTAAATGTAACCAAGGAAGCCAAAAAACATCAGAGAAGTCACAAGTATATTTAGATAACGTCAAGTAACGCGTAAGTAAGGCATAAGCCTCCTTCCTATTTAGAGATTTCATAGTCGGGACCAAAACGATACAAGAAAAATGTTTTTGAGCTATATAAATCTTTGTTAAAACAAAGACAATTATCATCCGCATACCTGACTTCCTTCACCGGCATCAAGAGGCTCATAAATATCATAAATTTTTACAAATCTGAAAATGAAAGCACACAGATAGAACCAAAAAAAGTAGAAACAACATCACTGACTCTATAAAAATAAACCTTTCCAAAAAAACCAAGTCTAGGACCAAAAACCGTGCAATCAATCCGACATAATCTCCAACTAGTACGTATTAATTTCAGGCCCTTTGTACTCTTAAAGCTAGAAAGTAATGAAAGAAGGAAGGCAAAACCAGAAAAAGAAAAATCGAAAAAGAGAGAGAGAGGAGCCTTATGTACTTCTGAGTGATCGGTCCCAAGAGATCCAGCCCTGGTTTGATCTCAGCCTCCGGATTGGCCGTTTCCACCGTCGTGCTCACCATGGCCATATACCAGCCCTTCGGCGCCGCCTCGTTCGTCTTGGACACCAGTGACACATAGATATCTAAACAGGAAATAAATTAATGCTCCTACAGAGCACAGAAAAGAAGGAGTATAAGAGTAAAGATGGAGGAACATATTGTAAAATGCTGGTAAAAATTTCGGCTGAAAATTAGAGTAAGAAAAGCATGTAAAATGCTAACCAATAGAGTCTGGTGAGGTTAGAAAATGCAGAAGACAAGTTTGAACACGTAACAATATGAGTGCATGCTATGATTAGTTAGCTCTCTCTCTCTGGGTAAGACCACTCACAGCAATCACAGCGCTCATTGCCTCCCTCCTGTCTCAGACTAAAGCAAAGCCTTTAAGGCTGCACTGCAGGCTATGCCTTTTTCAGTATTTCCCGAAGAATAAAGCATTATATCTTTCGCAGATCATCAAGCCACTTGCCCCCCTGTCATTTTTAGGGTTTCAAAAGTGGGGATGTTGCCCTAAGAATAAATGCCCCAAACTTTTAACGAAAAATTTGCATAAAAATTCTGATTTCGCAACTAACATCAGACATACAAACGTTACTACTGTTGTTGTCGTTCATTAACGGTGAGAATATTAACGACTTTAACAATTTAACCCATTTTTCTATGTCCAAGTTCCAAAACTTTGTTCTAAAAATGATAAAAATTACAAAATTTCGCCAAATATTGGCACCGTCAGGACCACACCCAGTGCATCCCTGCAAATGGAAATGATACACAGGAAAGACAAAGAAAATAAAAAGGACACACAAACATACCATAGTGACGATTGACTTGTTTCTGTGGAATGATAATCTGACAGGACTGAGCATCGTTCGTATTCGGAATGGGATGATTCAGAAGACAGATGGCTCGAATCACCTAAAATACAAAAAAGCAAACAAACAAATACAAACAAATACAAACAAACAAACAAACAAACAAACAAACAAACAAACAAACAAACAAACAAACAAGGGGCATTAATTACATAGTCTTTCTTGAAGTGGAGCTATTGTGCTAGACGTTTAATTCCGTTCCTTTGGCTAGCGGCCAGAAAAGGACGTTGAAACCTAGAGACATCGTTGTCTCTTGTCATGTTGAACATAGGACAAAAGGACTCCTTTTGGCAAGAGTTCTTAGTTGGAAGTTCCCAATCTTTTACCTTGGTTACAACACTACTGTACGCTTGATGCAGCCAAGCCAACAATGACATTACCGAAACAGACAAGCTTTTTCAAAACTGCGGGGCTTACGAACCACATTTTGAATTACCCTACTCGATCCCCCTCCCCAAGCAAAAGAGATTACTCTATTCCTTTACCCTCGCCAGTAGCCCCTCCCCCCGCGGAAAATCTTGGCAATTTAAAAAAATCCACCAGAGCACGTATATGCTTACCTGCCCAGTCTTTTTGACCTTATCCGCCACATAGGAGGGATCACAGTAGACCTGTTTGCAGCGGGCAGTCTCTCCGCCACTGCGCACCCCCACCACCTTACCCGACTCGTCGTACACTATCTCATCCACAGGCTTGTCCAGCATGTACGTCCCGCCGTAGATGGCCGACAATCTATAAAATAATAGTAGTAGCAGCAAAAAACTAAATTCGAAACTAAAAAAAACAACCAACAACAATGATATATTGGCAAAATATCAACCAACACAAAATCTAGAAAAATTCATAAAGGTAGGAGAGGGTCATGCCGCCAATTTTTTCGCGAGCCTCTAAACAGCTACCTAGTGATGTTCCGCCTATTTCTTCGCACTACCAGATGTAATAAACTGTCTGCAAAGAGAGGATTTTCAATTTCAAATTTCAGTGTCAGGCAGAAAGATTAACAATAATTTTCAATTCCACATTCACTTTCAGCTTCAGACACTGGTTTCTAATATTTTTAGCCAGTTTTAGTATTCGGTGATCAAACAAAGTGTATATCCAACGCGAGCTCCGAGCATAGTTTTCAAACACTGCCAAAATTAAACAAATTAGTATATACCTGGCAAAGCCTTGTGGCAATTCGCCCAGACCATACAATGGATACAGATATGGACTTTTCCCATAGCGAGCCAAGGAATCACTATAGAGCTTGATACGTTTGATGGCATCACCGCAAGGCATCTGCTTGTATCTAAACACAAACAAACAAACAAACAAATTTAATAACATTCAACATCCCCGTCCCCTAGTGGGCAAGGTGTCTAAACGGGCGTCCACTCAGTATATGCATTCCACGTGGGTATAGAAACTTAGACGTTTTTACATGATAACACCCCCGTCAAAGGTTTAACCTCATTCTTGATTGAACCCTGTACCAATGTGAGGGAGGTGTGATTTGAAAGCCCTTGTTTATCTGCAACTTTTTTGCTTTCAACCAGACAAAAAATACATATTGGCAATTTGCACCAATGTAGCGATCTGACATAATATTGAGCAAAACCAACAGCCGTTTACATAATCTTATTTTGCTATCCGAACCTGTACACAACTTTAACTTGACAAAACGTTACACAACTTCCTGAATTCCAGATTTACCCACCCTCCAATTTTACATCTATTAAATCTATAAACTATGTATATCCAATCCCAACATACGAATACATACTTTTCGTCACGATAGAGTGCCAAAGCGTGTCCAGTGAAGTCAGCCGTATTTTCGTCCAGAGAAAATTTCTCATAAAGCTCGCTCATGGTGGTGCGATTTGGATCTACTCCCTGCCAGGTGTTGGGATTCTCGAAATCGAACTGCTGAACAAAGACCAGAAATTTCTTGAATCGGCGCTTCTCAAACATTCCCATCAGGCCTGAAATAATAAAATGTTAATGCTGAAGGCGCGATTTCTTTATTTTCCTACTCAGTTTTTCCTACCTTCGAATCGCGACTGGAGGGGCGCCCCCCCCCCCTCTGCTCAGGACAAACAAGCCAATCGCTAGTTTCGGCTTCCAGAATCCTCCTACAAGCAAAAAAACTGGACGTGGAATATCATACATAACTACTTCTACGGATCTAATATAGTATATACAATTCGGAAAAAAGAACACGTGACCAGTTTTAGGGAAACGTTTGTCGTTTTCAAAAAACAACTTAGCGACTTTGCAATGAGTAAGGACTGCTTAAGACAAAAGCTATTGCCAGTACAATATACGTATACAAGTACCAACAACATAATGCAGGCAAGTAGCCATGGGGAGGGGGAATGGAGGGAAAACCTCCCCTCCCCAAAATTAATGTGTCCCCATCAAAATTTTTTCTGCAATGTGTAAACAGCCAATCTTCTAACAATTTAACAACTACACTATAACACCTTTAACCCTATAATACCCGTGTTTGGCACGCCAAAACGAGTACATTACACGAAATACCTTACTAGGTGTAATTCGACCAGCTAGTGCATCATTTGCAGCATGAAATCGTGCTGAGCCTTAGCATATACTCTTCTTTATTTCAAAGAATGTTCTTCCAAAAAATCCCGAGACATCACAAATTATAAACATAATCTCAGCTTCCAAGAGGCTGGCTTATTTTTACTGGGGAAGGGAGGTGGCGGCTGTACCCCATTCGAGGTGCCTCCATAAATTCTAGCCTGCCCCCACAACCAAAACAAGTAACAAAAATGCTCCGCACAAAAGGAGATAATATGTGTGTTGGGCCTATGTCTATCCATTATAATCGCCTAAGTCCCCACCCCACCCCACCACAGAATTCTACAGCCACTTTGAGCATGCAGTTCTATGACAAAAGTTGCTCAGCTCGCTTAGGGTTTTCATTTGGTACCAAATTTGACCACTTTTGAATACTTTCATTTTTGACCGAAAATCGCCCAAGTCCCCACCCCACCCCACCACAGCACTCTACAGCCACTTTGAGCATGCAGTTCTATGACAAAAGTTGCTCAGCTCGCTTAGGGCTTTCATTTGGTACCAAATTTGACCACTTTTGAAAACTTTCATTTTTGACCGAAAATCGCCTAAGTCCCCACCCCACCCCACCACAGCACTCTACAGCCACTTTGAGCATGCAGTTCTATGACAAAAGTTGCTCAGCTCGCTTAGGGCTTTCATTTGGTACCAAATTTGACCACTTTTGAAAACTTTCATTTTTGACCGAAAATCGCCTAAGTCCCCACCCCACCCCACCACAGCACTCTACAGCCACTTTGAGCATGCAGTTCTATGACAAAAGTTGCTCAGCTCGCTTAGGGCTTTCACTTGGTACCAAATTTGACCACTTTTGAAAAATTTTATTTTCGACCACTTGACCCCCACCCGACTGACCCTTCAAACGGCAAAGTGGAACCAGCCCAGCAAAATAGGTACGTCGGACGGCAAAACGGATACCGGGAATGAGCTGGGCACACCAGAAAACCCCTATAGACAAAGTTTTGAGAGGCCAGGTAGAGCCTACTATGGACCTCCAGGAAGCGGTTTCCGACATGACCCTCCAGACGGCAAAGTGGAACCAGCACAGCAAGATGGATGAGTCCTACGGCAAAAAGGACACCGGGAATGAGCTGGGCGCACCAGAAAACCCCTATAGACAAAGTTTTGAGAGGCCAGGTAAAGCCTACTATGGACCTCCAGGAAGCGGTTTCCGACTTGACCCTCCCGACGGCAAAGTGGAACCAGCCCAGCAAGATGGGTGGGTCTGACGGTAAAACTGACTGCGGGAATCGATTCTCCGTGCCAGAAAACCATTGTATGGAAGATTTGAGCGTTCAAAGTTAAATAGATAGCGAGAAATTTCGATTTTTCATTTTTTGAATTTTCGCCATCTTTGACGGGCCACTGTGGTCGCTAGGGAAGTGATAGAGAAACGCAACCTGGACCGTTAGTTAGTTCAATATATGTAATTTCTGAATATAAAAAGAAATCAGCTCCAGCTCGTAACGTTCGACCTGAGCGACGACCACAAAAACGGTCACTTTTCGCTATGAGCCGACTTTGCGGCGCCACTGCGGCGCTGTGGCGCAGCTGCGGCGCAAAAAAAGTTGTGATTCTTAAATTCTTTAGAGGGTACTACTAGACCCCATAGCCCTTTAGGTTGGCCCACCGCTGCAGATCACGTGAAAGCGGCGAACATTATGTACAATACAACCATCAAATAGGAGAAACCGGAAAAAAAACATCGCCGCCATAACCGGTCCGGGGGCGCAATTTTTTAACGGTAAGTGATACGGGGCTGAAACTTCACAGACATACTAAACTCGATGTGCTCTACAATTTGCGCATGAAATCTGCGCAGGATCTGCGCAGGATTTTGCGCAGCTTCTGCGCAGCTTATTTTACACTGTCTCCAGCCACTTTTCACACATATTATAGGGGTCGCTGCCGCGACCCCTATGATAATACCAAATTTTACCATTTTTACCGAACTAGCAGTTAGTTAGGCAGCAATTCGTAAAATGAAGTAAAAATACCACGTTTTTACATACTGCTATAACCAGAGTATTTTTAGGGATTTTTTTCGGGGGCGGGCTTCCCGGAGTGGGGGAAAAGAAATTTTCTGTGGGGGGAGATTTTTTACAGAAATGAGCTAAAAATTGGTATTTTTGACGTATTTTACACGTAGAAAGGCAAAAAGTTCTCAAAAATGCCAGGATTTAAGCTAAAACAGTCATTTTTACGAAAAAATCTCCGGCGAAGCCGGAAAATTTTTGAAAATTTGCCTATTTTTGGCGAAAATTTGGGCCCCCAAAAGATCCCGGGGGGAGGCATCATTTTCGGGGGGAGCCCTCCCACGCCCCCACCGGTAAAAATACCCTGATAACTATGCTAAAAAGCGCTCACAAATAACAAATAGAGTTAAGTACCAAAACAGACTATTTTAGAAAAAAATCCGGCGAAACCGGAAACTTTTTTAAAATTTTGACCAAAAATCCTAAAATTTGCCTTTTTCTGTGCACCTTACAGTGAGTGTGGGGAAGCCCAGAAAATTGGGGGTGGAGTCAAGGGGAGGCCAAAAAGTGGAGGGGGCGCCCTCCTCCCTCCCCCAAGTAGAAAAAGCTCAAGACATGAACGTACTGGTTGTAAGAGCCTCAGTCTCATCAGCTGGGACCTTGAAAATTTTTCCACCCTTATAGACATAGGAGCCTTCAATGGACTTGAACTCCAGATACCTGGTCACCCCCGTATGAATCAACAGTTTCACCAGCATACCTGAAACAGGACAGAAACAAAACAAGTATATACATAGTGCGTAGTAGTTACGTCAAGAAAATGAAGTAAACGCTGGCCAGCAGGCGGATCCAGCCTTAGTGACTGCAGGCAGGCGTTTTTCATTATTTCTTTAGGATAGTGCGTAGTAGTGAAACAAAATTATCAGCCAGTTCAGGCAAGTCCCATGCAAAGTTTGCAAGTAAACTGTCCTCAACAGCAAGCGCCGATCCGTACAACGGTTGAAGAAGCTATATTAGTGATTCAAGTGAAGCGTTATAATATCATTTTTATGGCGCTTCTACAAGACGAGCACTTGACCTACTATTACAGGAGATGTAACCAGTACAATACATGACCTGTGCCAAAAAATGCTGGTGGTGGACTTATCTGGACACGAGGCGAAATGCGGGGTAGAAGATGAAGCCGGATATGCCCGGATCCCGGGTATTTTGCTCTGTCTAAAACCCGGAAAAAATCGGATTCTGTAGGTGCGCGACTCCTTTGGGGGTAACTGATGTGAGTGAGCTTCAGAAAATAAAATTGCGAATCCCTCCCCAAGCACAAGTTATATATGATTACTAATTAATTACTATACTAAGCAAAATGATACTCTCATGAGTGTCCTAACTAAATATACGTGTATATATATATAGTAACTTTCGCACCGCCGGCCATCAAAAATTTAGGAATCAGATCAACATTCCAATCGCGACCGCGGCCCATCTCTTCAGGGGGCTTGGAGCCAGGCATGAACTTCTCAAACAGCTGAAACCACAGGAAGGTAACCACAATTTAACATACACGTAAACACACATAATATCTGTGTACTATAGGAATAAGTGCAATAGCATAAACAGCTTCTGTGGAAGTCAAAGGATAAAGAAGTTCTCTATTAGAAAGCCCAAATAAGTATATAATTGCTAACACAATTTATGCACAAAATTTGATCAAAACAAAGTTAATTTTATTTGCGAAGTCCGCAAACTCCGCGAACTTCGCGATGCAAGCGACATTACGCTGAATTTGGAGAAGTGTGCGAAAAACGTAGCGAACTTCGCGGAATCGTAAGCTACCTAATTTGAGGGGTTTTTCCATGACAATAAATTAGGAAAAAATGCTAAAATCTAATTTGGACTTAAGATTTGCAGCCTTCGCGAAGTTCGCTCAATTTTGCGAAATTCACAGAAAAATTTTAACGATTCTCGCAAAGACTTAAGCGAAGTTTAAAGGAATTTGCTAAACTCTTCGCGAACTTCGCTAAACTTTAGCAAACTTCGAGAAGGCACCAAATCTTGAGTCCAAATTAAATTTTGCCAATTTTTGGTAGATATCTATGGAGAAAAGCCCTCAAATTGGTAAGCTAGAGATTTCGCAAAAGTTCGCTGGCAAGTTAACGATTTCGCAAACTTCTCAAAATTTAGCGAAATGTCGCTTGCTTCGAGAAGTTCTAGGAGTTTGCGAACTGCGCACAACATTAACTTTGTCTTGAGCTATACTGTAAAGTAAACATCGGTTGAATTTACTGCTAACATCGTAAAAACACATTTAGTAGGATAATTACTCATTTTAGCACTCCGCAAACGGCATGAAGCCATATGAAGCTAAACTCCACACAATAATATAAACTTTTAAAAAAACCAGTGACAGCCGATAAAGTTTTTTTAAATCAGTGAAACCTTCACCACCAATCATTTTGGCAGCAATTATTTTGCAAAAAAAAGCATGACACGTCAAAGTTGAAAAGAATATTTTTTATTTCCAATCCCCAACTTCTAATCCCCCAGTTCCGTTCAAACGATGTAAGATAAACCTGACCTGTTCCAATGGAGTCAAAGAGGCACTTTCACCGCCGTAATAATTGTTTCTATCAATATGCAGCACCTTCTTCCCACTGACCGACAGAAGCGCCCGAGCAAAGACTGTAACTGAACGAAGAGC
>JASAND010024683.1:0-10842 GCA_030248195.1 Trissonchulus latispiculum
TTAACAAACAGCTGATTGTATCAGTAATAATGGCTTTCTGTTCACCGGCCAAGGCCCGGGTCAAACCTAACTGATTGCCTTTGGTAAAACGGACTTATATAGATTCCGTGGTGTAGTGGTTATCACATCCGCCTAACACGCGGAAGGCCCCCGGTTCAATCCCGGGCGGAATCATCATTTTGACGGGTCCTTGTTTCATACTATCACAGCTGTCATGGAATGCGACAGTGCACGATTAAAAAAGGCTACAGAAAACCCCAAATTTCTCCACTCATATCGCATCAGTGTAGTTGCATTTCTGTTGCCGTCGCTCAGGACCTGTTTCTGCTAAGTCGCAGTTTGCAAACTGGAGACACGCGTAGCAATCGAGAATGCAGTGAAAAGGCAAGTAAACAAGATGACCCCTAAAAGGGGCATGGTTCTGCGTCAGAGCAGCACATTTGCAATATCTTCGTCGTTAACACGGAGGCATGAACTAATATAATACGCTTTCGATTTCGCCAAAATTCGAATGTTGTCGATTCGCAAGAGGGAAGGCCAAGGACGGGTCCACCGAAAATAGGCTTTTCTCGGTAATTTTGTTTAGAAATTCCATATAGGGGTGTTCTCGGTCGCAGAACACGACTCTAAAATCTGTTTTAGACTTCCGCTTTTCGTTAGCTCAGTATAAGCTTATCTCTTAAGCTTACCAGCCTTCAGAAGTGACTAAAGTTGGATTGAAAACTTTACAGTATCTTAAGCCACCAAGTTCCAGTATCAAAAGCATTGATGTAAAGTTTGCTTTGGACCAGAGTTTTTAGGACGTTCTGGTTGTCGTGTAGTTTTCCCCCTTGTGAATTTCCCCGTCGGAAAAACGGTGTACACCGGTGTAGATTTCCTCCCTAAAAATCAAACCCGTGTGAATTTTCTGTGGTTAAAGTTGGTACAACGGTTATAAATGCCGTAGTTTAGTTAATTCCTATTTTTTCGCACTCGTTATAGAAGTCATTCTTCTTTAAAACAATAGTAAATTAAACAAAACCTTTGTTAAATCCATTTTCCAGTTAAATATTGATCATAGTAGTTGTGACGGAAAGTAGTCTCAGGCTAATGAGTTGAGACTCAATTGTCGATCTAAGCTTTTTTGAAGAAGCGAAACCGCATCGATGGATCGGATCGGATCGACAAATAATTTTACTGGATCGAATCGGTTAAATTTTTTACTGCCAATTCGATCTGACCCACATCATTAATGGGTGATAGAGCACAAGGTTACAAGCAGAATTTAGTAGTGAAACCTGCCAGACAGAAAGCTATATTTTAGGAATGCTCTCAGATTTTGCAGACCTAATTTGCATAAATGCTGGCGCCTTTCAAAACTTCGCTTCCACATTTAATAAAACTGGAGGGGGAAATGCAAACATCAGCTAAGCAGAAATACCGTCATGGGGGGTACAGTAAAAATTAAAACGAGACAAGCGCATCTTGAAAGGTCAACGACAACAAAAGCACAGACTGAGTAGAGATAAATTTGTTATAAATATAATAAGCATTTTCAGAACATCTTTGCTAATCGGCAGGCCCCCTTCGGTTAAAAAAGGGCTGAGGTTACATACGAGACCAATGTTGAAGATAGGCTAAGTTTGATTAGAGAACATCCCTTTAGTGCAAATCATATCCATTTTCCGTGTAAGTGGTTCTGCCTCCAGGCAGAACAAAAAGTTTCGCCCGCGCAGGGACTCGAACCCTGGACCGTTAGGTTAAAAGCCTAACGCGCTACCGACTGAGCTACACGGGCCCTTAGTTAAGAATTGCAACGAGACATCTTCTTTGTTCATGAATGTGGTACTCCGCCATGACACGACACTTTGTTTGCTGTTTACAAACAGCTTCCTCAATATCTTAGAGCTCACCGATCGGATGACTGAGATACACGGGCACTGGTAATTTAAATATCAACGAGTTGTATTTGTTGTTCACAAACATATTATCGTCCGTGACAAAGCCGCACTTTGCTCCTTGTAAGCCGTCTCGTCCAAGCTTCACGCGTGTAGTGCGTGCACGTTGCCAGGCATGCTAGCTCTTTGTGATTACTGTAATCAGAAATCGGAATTAATTTTGTTGTGGAGTGGCCCTGCCAGCAGCAATGCTATTGTGTACCATGTGCATTGCTCTGTAACTAAACGTTTATTAACAAACAGCTGATTGTATAAGTAATAATGGCTTTCTGTTCACCGGCCAAGGCCCGGGTCAAACCTAACTGATTGCCTTTGGTAAAACGGACTTATATAGATTCCGTGGTGTAGTGGTTATCACATCCGGCTAACACGCGGAAGGCCCTCGGTTCAATCCCGGGCGGAATCATTATTTTAACGGGTCCTTGTTTCATATTATCACAGCTGTCATGGAATGCGACAGTGCTACAGCTAAAAAGGCTACAGAAAACCCCAAATTTCTCCACTCATACCGCATCAGTGTAGTTGCATTTCTGTTGCCGTCGCGCAGGACCTGTTTCTACTAAGTCGCAGTTTGCAAACTGGAGACACGCGTAGCAATCGAGAATGCAGTGAAAAGGCAAGTCAAAAAGTTTCGCCCGCGCAGGGACTCGAACCCTGGACCGTTAGGTTAAAAGCCTAACGCGCTACCGACTGAGCTACACGGGCCCTTAGTTAAGAATTGCAACAAGACATCTTCTTTGTTCATGAATGTACTACTTCGCCATGACACGACACTTTGTTTGCTGTTTACAAACAGCTTCCTCAATATCTTAGAGCTCACCGATCGGATGACTGAGATACACGGGCACTGGTAATTTAAATATCAACGAGTTGTATTTGTTGTTCACAAACATATTATCGTCCGTGACAAAGCCGCACTTTGCTCCTTGTAAGCCGTCTCGTCCAAGCTTCACGCGTGTAGTGCGTGCACGTTGCCAGGCATACTAGCCTTTGTGATTACTGTAATCAGAAATCGGAATTAATTTTGTTGTGGAGTGGCCCTGCCAGCAGCAATGCTATTGTGTACCATGTGCATTGCTCTGTAACTAAACGTTTATTAACAAACAGCTGATTGCATAAGCACTGAGCTCATCCTCCTGTATTCTTAGATGAAGAGCAGTGGTATGATTTTCTCTATAACATCATGTAAGTGATAATACTTACAGCTATAAACTTGCATGTCATTGTTTTATCAGCAGAATCCCATACTTCAGCTAACAAACCCCAACTAGTATGGGCTGTGCACACTTCACTTCACTTCACTTCACTTCACACTTCACTTCACTAGAATACAATACTTCTGGATGAGATCAAGAGTACATAATGATAAGAGTATGACAAGCGTCACACTCTATGCAGTGAAGGGCAAAACTATGCTATGCGCGCACCATACAAGTGTTAAACATACATGCTTAAACCCCCTCCCCAAATTGGGCCCCTGTTAATTTCAGCGTGTAGCAAAGCAGTGAGAGCGACCCCCGTTTGGACCACGTACCCATGCAGGGGCGGTGTGAAAAGGGGGTCAATTCGTGGGGGGTCAGCCAATAGCGCGCATAGCATAGTTTTGCCCTTCACTGCTATGGAAGTGTGACGCTGTCCATGCACAAAATGATTATGTACTCTTGATGAGATACATGAGCTATGTGATGAAATAACGTAAGCAAAATCCTTCGTACGAAAAGTTTCAGCTACATAATATAGTTTACTAATAAAATAGTACCAATGGCCGTCAGTCTACTATGCACTAACCTAGCCCACTAATGTTCCAGTCTAATATCTAAGATTCACTGACCCATACTTCTACTTGTAAAGTTAGGGTTGCGCCGTTAGCAAAATTACGGGGCCGGGGCCGGCCGGGGCCTTTCCAGTTGCGGGGCCGGGCCGGGAGCCGGCCCGGCCGGACCTGGCCCCAAGCCACGGCCCGTTACACGGCCCCGGTCCCCCCGGCATCGCTACATGGCCTCGGCCCGGCCCTGTTACACGGCCCCGGCGGCCCCAAAAGGCCCCAGCGGCCCCAAAGGCCCCAGCGGCCATGTCTCCGGCGTGAAACGAAGCGTGATTATTTCACAACGGAAAAAAATTTATATGATCTATGATCAACAAAACAACAGTTTTATAACAACATAAAGTTCTATGAAACTCTTACACTACTATGTACTAAACATGCTTGACATGCCCACTTTGTCAACTCGGGCCCCTCCCCCTAAATTTGGGGGGGGGGGTACCACCTAACACTAATTACGTGCTTTCATACAAACTGCTTGCTGATTCGCTTATGCTTACGGTAATCATTTTATTAGTAATTTTTATTATAACTTTACAACTTTAATTAGTTCCACATACTAGTTATTAAGCATGGGCACGGGTAGTCTTGCTTCGGATTCCCGGTATCCAGCTGAAACCGGAAAAAAACCCGGGATTTAACTGGGACTTTCCAGCTTATACCACCCCCAAACACTGACTAATTTTAAAATTTTCTTGGGGTATGTTTTCAATCGCCCAAAGCTCACATATTGCAAAGATTTTTATTAAGCGAAATTCGATTTTTTTCCACTTTATACGAAGACTAAGGGAACCGTAAAAGTTTTGACCATTTTGCTGAACCGTTGCATATGGCAATTTCCGGGGACCAGAACAAAAATCTGAACTCAGTTTTCGATTCGGTTTTCTGTTAGCTCCGTGTAAGTTCACTTTTTAAGTTTACAAGATAGCTCAAGTATGCAAAACTAACGAATGCAGAATAAAGAAAATGCATTTAAAATTTGAGTTCTGTGCCTCCGATAACCTCTGGATCAACTTTTCAGCAAAGTCTGTGACAAAATGTATCTAGTTAGTATTGTTTCAGTAGGCTATTACAGTTTCAGTTTCAGTCGTTGAACCAAGATTGTTTCAGTTTTTGTTTCAATTTCAGTGGCTGAATTTTAGCTCGATTGCTTATTGCTAATTTATATTGTTTTCAGATAGATTAATGTGTTATAATTTTTAAGTGGTGGAGGGGGTAATTTGTTGTAAAAGGATGGTATATTTCCGGTCTAATAAATGTGTGTACTACGAGGTTCTTATCTGTAGTGTATGTCTGAATTTGCTCCCCTAGTAGATAGTCTAACAAGCAAGATAGATTAGAACGTGGTAACTTTACTAAGAACTGCAATAATTTCACATCAATTTGAATTTGAATAGACAAAACATGGTCGAACTACATATTGCATACATACGATTAAATAAAGTCACGCAACAGAACTGGCGAGATATCTGATTAAATCTCAGTTGCAGTTAACTAACTAAGCCCCCCAAAATTGGCCACACCATCTCCCAGCATATTGCTAACAACTGTTGCCTTATTCATGACTCAAAGTGTACACGTTGTTACGAACTAGCAAATTAGCTAAGTCTTAATTTGCATGTATCATTCACATGGAATTTTCCATAATTTGAAACAGATGAAAGCTGAAATTTGGACAAATATTCCACAAAATACCCCCTCTTTTGGAACGCGCACCCTCGCCGCGAATACTGAAAAGTCAACCAAATTAGTAAATTAAAAGAGAATTTAGCCTAGCTACAAGCTTGTAACTTAGCTACAAGTATGATAAAAAGCTCTTTAGTACAATCACAAATAGTACAACGTAAAACTACTGCTGAACAACCGCTCCAGAAACACTGCACAGTTTCGACGCCACAATACAAAACAAGGGATCCCACTACCGGTCATCCAAACTGGATAAAACAAAACATACAGGACAAAACATGGCGAGACATAGGTACTGTAACTTGGTACTAAACTACGTACAATGATATAGAAAACTTTATACAGACCCACGCGAGGACACAGCTTACAAAAGAGATCAAGTGAAAATTTTCAATACTATTCCCGAGCCTCCGACAAAATTCCGTGAAGGATACGAAATTAACAAAGCGAACAGCCGAATGTACAGACTGGGCAACGACTAAGGGTCTATTTCTTTAAAGACTAAAACGGTCGGATTAAACGGATTAAAAATCAGCCGGATTAAAATTTTAATTTATATTTCTTTAAAGCAGGATTAAACGTATTAAACGGATTAAAATTAACTCGTCTAATCCGACCATTTTTAATCCGCGGATTAAACGAGTTGACTTTAATCCATTTAATCCGCCATTAAAGAAACCGATTAAAAATTTTAATCCACCAACTTTTAATCCGTTTAATCCGCGTAGCTGCACGAGGATTAAGAGTTAGTTGAAAATGCAGGCGGAGGATTAAACGGATTAAAATTAATCTTTAAAAAAACAGAGATTAAGCAGGTCGGACTAAAATTAACTCGTCGTGTTTTTAATCCGAAGTGTGAATAAAGAAACAGGATTAGATTAAAATTTTAATCCTAGGTGCATTAAAGAAATAGGATTAAATTTAATCCGTTTAACTCGCTGGATTAAATTTTAATCCGTTTAATCCGAGGCGCTATTTCTTTAATGCGGATTAATTTTAATATAATCCGTTTAATCTTTGAAGAAATAGGGCCTAAGACAGCAATTATAAAGCGCAAATAGCACAGCAGAACGGCCTAAACACCGTAGAATCAGTTTACATGGCAAACGAAGGCTGCACGAATGACAAAATTTTTGAATGAAAAACTATCGTGTTCTATTTTAGCCAGAAAGAGAAAAACGACACAACAAACCGAGTGTTAGACCCGGAAGTAAGTGAAAACAAGATAAAAATTAGAGCTGGTAGTAGAACAGGAACGAATGAAAACGAAAGCAGAAAAATACAGTACAATGGTTCAGCTAAGGTAGCGAGCACCCACCCCATGCAACCCAAAAGCTGAAACCGCCTGCGCAAGGGAGAAACCCGAAATATTAACGCAATTTCACACCGAGGCGCCCCCTGCCCACGCATAACCCCATAGTAAACACAACTTCCCCCCAACCGCAATTAAATATTTCTAAACAGCCAAACAACCATACACTAACACAACTGAAAATAAGAGAAAGTGGGCCAAGCGCCGGGGAAAGGACATCCTCTACCAAGCGCCACCACCAAACATCACAAATACCACATACCCTACTAGGCCCCACATCAGAAACCTGCACAACGCGTGCATCCACAATGCCCACAACAAAGTTCAACAACCACAATTCAGCCGGTTCTTCTCTGGCAGAACAAACCACCGACCGAAAGGTAGCCGCCACCGGGACCCAACCTGTGCCACCGGGGAGCCCCCCGACAAGCGAAACAGCACTGGGACTCACGACAGATCAACCGCAACCAGAACCAACCATCCAGACACACAAATACTCCAGAACCGCTGGCCAATCCGAATCAGCAAAACCCACTTCCACCATCCATAACGCCTACAAACCACACCGGCGCAACAGTGGGGAGACGCTGGCCCACCAGGGAAAGGAAAGGGAAGGGAACAAACATATATTGATAAACGTAGAAAAGATCACTGATTTTTGCAAATCAAGTTTTAGTTGAGGTTTACTGTGACGTGATAATATTCCTTAACAAATTTCCCACAACTAACAGATATGTATCATAACTTCATAACGATGCCTAATTGTAATGCGTGACGAAAGGGGTCCAGAATTTTATAAACTCGTCCCATCCAGTTCACTAAAAGTGATGATTTTAGGCAAATTTTTTGAGGTTGCAAATCGGAACTTTGGGCACTTGCTTGTTTCTTCGATATATTGGCTGCTTAAATAATTTGGAAAACTGGTCAAAAACTATCGAGCACGAACCGATATTTCAATGTGGTACCGTTGATTCAATGTCCTGGAACGAGCCCTTCTATGGGACTGGAAATTCGATAAGCTTAGAGTTGTGTTTTGGCATTAAGTTTAAATTGTATCATGCATCCAAAACAGCTCCAAACCTCCTATGGTTTTAATTCGCAAACTTGTCAAAGTAAATCCTGCTGGAGCAATCTTGTCATTAGAAAACTCTATATTAGAATCTTGCAACTTTCCTTTCTTTACGGCCTTTTCGCGAAAGTTAAGCGGAACTAAAAAGAGTTAGATTGAACTCGGCCTTTAACTCTACTCTACTCTTTTTCTTCTCTACTCTACTTCTTACTTTTTCTAGTTTAAACTACTGCACCTTTGAAACAGATCGTCCATTTTTATAAAATCAAATGATACAATATTCTGCTAGTTCATTTTTGATTAGTGGGTTTGTAATATAATTGCAATACTAGTTTTGAGAAATTTAACCTTCTTGAAAACAAAAATGCTAAAAACATATTTTAAAATCGTGGTTAACACAGGCCCATTGATTCTAAGTCAGTTTGAGAATTTCATCTTCAAGCTATCTTGTTTAGGTAAAGTTTATATTAAAATTTAACGTTATGCCATTGGGATATTTGTAAATCAGTCCTAAACGTCTTCATTCCGGATTCAGCTGATCTCTTTCTCACCAGACAAATTTTTCATACTATATATCACACAGTAACTAAAGCAAACGCTAACTAAAGCGAAAACTGTTACAGATTTTTACAATTCTATTGAATTCTGTAATAGCTTGACCATGACGTACATTGTCACGGTGGTAATTTCAAAATTTTTGTAATGGTACCAAATACCAGTACTTTTTGGCAGGAATGGAAACTGGGTCATGGGTCATTGGGTCATGGGTCGTTTGGGTCGCCATTTTTACTTCGGTCACTGGGCCTTGGGTCACTGATTTTGTGAAACCGTTGGGTCACTTTGGGTCTGGGTCAGCAAATTTTAGTGGGTCATTTTGGGCTTGGGTCACAGAGTCTTGCCAAGTCTTTAAAGTAAGCTTCCGGTTTCAATTTTTGTGGTGGAAATTTAGCCAATTTTAAAATAAAACCCAGTGCTATTAAAAAATTTTGCGCCTTCGGCGCGATCACTAACAATTTTATTAAATTTAGCAGTCGCTTCACAGAAATCAGTAGTTAAGTGTGACTTGCCTTGCCATGCCATTCTATTTCAGTGGGTTCATATATATAGTAAAAGCCATGTACCAAGGTGGACATATTTCTATTGATTTTAAAATTTACAATTCATAACAAGATAAGCTTTGAAATCTTGATAGGACCCTTAGCTTTTACCAGTGACCTTGAATGATCAACTTTATATGCTACAAACTTTCCACCGGCATAGGTGTTTTGTAAAAAAAACAAACTGTCGACCTAGTTTCACAAAAAAGGGGAATGCACTTGTTCTTGCCTCTTTTCAAAAATTAAGAAATTTACCGTGTTTTCAAATTACTGCACAAAAGGACAATCACGTTTAGATAAAGTCGGTCTGGGTAACGTTATTTTGTTGGGTCATTTGGGTTTGGGTCACAAAAATTCTTGGGTCAGTTGGGTCTGGGTCACGAAAACGTCTGGGTCATTTGGGTCTGGGTCACCAAATTTTAAAATTTTATGGGTTGCTTTGGGTCTGGGTCAAATTTGCGTTTGGGTCGAGTGGGTCATGGGTCACAAAAAATGACCCAGTTTCCATCCCTGCTTTTTGGCATCAGTCATTAGAAGTCTGCAAGTTAAATTTAAAAAAGAATTAAGCTGAAATATGCCGCAAAATTGGTTTATTCGAATAGCAGATAAAAATAAGCATTAAAATTGTAATTTTGTATTCGGGTACGCGAAAACTGCTCGGGAACCTCGTGCCAGGATAGCGTTGCAATTACCCGACCCGACATTACCCGACAGTTCTTGGACCCATGCCAATGCCTATTAGTTATTTATATAATTTATTTTTAGTATTTTGAAAGTTTACCTTTTTCCTAATTAATTGCATGTTACAGCCATGCTGTTATTTGAGGGACACAAAATTTTCTTTAAATTTTCTTTCATTTTGTTTTTCTTTTTTTGGGAAAGAAGAAACTTTCTGTGGCACAAGTTTAAAGTGGACAGCTGCCACCTTTAATGACGTAAACAATAAGGTCTAATGGTCAAAGTGTGTTCACAAAGCATAGGTGGTAACAGCAGTTGTTGCCAATAGTTTAGGCTTAGCGCAGCTAAATGTCATTAATCAGGTTATGTAACTCAAGGAGCATTTTCTATTTCTTTATTTAAAGAAAATTCTTCATTTTATATCATTTTCTTTCCCCTCAAATAACAGCATGGTTGTATATTTAAATCTGCGAAACTGGTCAGTTTTTTTACAATATTATTGCAACCAAGAACTGTTCTTAATCGCTCAAAATAAACATGAGCTACGAGAAATCTAATAAGATGGTAATGGTGTCTGCGATAACGAATAAAATACTATGCATTTGAAACTCTTATTTCTATTTTGGCACAAAATTCGCAAAAACTCACTAGGGCCGTCCCCGGCAGCATGCTATGAATCCCTACCTGGATATGGCACCATGGTGAAACTCTTCCCGATTTCGGCACTCATATCATAAATACTACCCTCGTACGTCACTATGTGAAACTCTACCCGATTTCGGCGCTTACGTAGCGCTTCTACCAGGGCTGGTGGACCAAAAAGAAATCGAGGACAAGCCCGAACGGCAGGCACCCTCGTAACCACAAAACCAGGATCTAGAAGAGAGAAGGGAAGAGTTAAGAGTTCAGCTTTTCATTCAGAATAGAAAGTAAAGAATTGGTCCAGCCGAGGTTCGAACCACGGCCCTTCTGGTCCCAGGACAGATGTGGTAACCCCCTACACCATAGGGCCATCAGCAAAACTCCCATATGTTTCAACTATGTTTCAACCATCCCATACATCAACATTTCTTATGCCTGCTTCCCTTACACTTACATCATAAATGCTACCTGCGTAAGGCAGGATGGAAACCAAGAGCCTATAAAAGGAAGAGTAAGATACTCGACATTTGCTAGTGTTTTACGCTTGCAATATGCTCGGCACATTAAGGACAAAATCTCGGGGAGGGGGTGTAGTGTTT
>JASAND010024684.1:0-20022 GCA_030248195.1 Trissonchulus latispiculum
CCGGACCCACTGGGTGGGGCACCCCACCCACAGGGCGGTGGGGCCACTTTTTGTAGGTGGCATAATGACAAAAGTTGATCGCCTCGCCAAGGGCTTTCATTTGATACCAAACTTGACCACTTTTGAGAAGACTTTCATTTTTGACCCACACCGGACCCACTGTGGGTGGGCGCTGTGGGTCGGGGCCACATCCACCGACCCCGGCAGTATGCTCATCGTTTTCCGCGACCCCGATTTACTATATATGGGTACCACCAAGACGGCCAAAAAACGCCATTTTTAGTGACTTTTAGGCCATTTCTAGTAAAAGTGGGACTTTTCGTCAAAACAGGGGAAAAATGCAAAGTTTGGGCCCATCTCCTGAAAGCTAGGAGCGAAATTAAAAAATCCCCCTCGTTACTTTGAGCGCATTGTCCCAACATTCAAATAAAATAAACCAAACCGATCTAGCTGCAAGCCTGTGAAAAAAGTTGATTTCAACCGAAGTGCCAAAATAGCGAAAGTCCGACTTTAGACCTTGGCATAGAGCCAAAGTTGGCCGAGTGCAAAAATGGACTCTTCGTTTGGTAGCATGGGGGATACTGTCTTACCAACATATCATAGTAGCATTGACCAAAAAATGCCCATATCGTTCAACACTTCGCTAGAAAATGCACTTCCAATAAGCGTTATTAACCGAGAAAAAAAAACAACCACGGTAACTATCGCCTAGTGCAAAATTTCGAAGTTCGGAATTCTAACCAAAAGTATGGTGATACTTGTAGTACTACTAGAGTACTTTACGATGGCAACCTTTTTACCCCTCTCGGACCTCTAATTAGCTGGCACCAGGCCCACACGGTCTACAGGGGCCGCGCAGACGCCTTTACACCCATATTATGTAGGGGCGCTATCGCGCCCCTACATAATATTGTGGTTATAATTCCTCAAATTGAGATTGAAATGTATATACGTAATGCAATTGTAATTTATATATAAGTAATTTATGTGAGGGCATAATATTTGTTTATAAATTTACAATTCTGTACAGCTTTAGGCTTGGTCAGCCCGGCGATTCGCCGTCGATTCAACATGGCGCAGATGGATTTTTATCTTCCTATTCTTCTGAAGATGGACTCAGCGATGAATATGCCCAGAAGTTGCACGATCATTGCCATTCCACTCTCAATAGGCCTCCCGACTCTACGGCAATCAAGCAGCTGGTTGCTGTACTAATTTTAACGGCTTTCTTTGTGGTTGGCGAATTTCTTGGTATGTGCGCATATGTGTTACGGATGCATCCACACCCCCCCCCCCTGCTCGTTCCAAAAGTCCAAAACACTATAGATTTAGTGAAAATATAAATTTTGGACATCTTATGTAATAACTAAAGTTTTGAAATATTGAAATTTAAAACAAGTAGGCCCCTAAAAGGGGCATTATCTTGCAGCAGAACTTGAAAATACTAAATTATGCCTTAGCGAAATGTCGCAACTTTGCATTGCAACTTTGCATTGAGTTTTCTCGTAACTGGAAGCGATTTAGCTTTAACCAGGAAAAATGAACCTCCGCAATAGTGCGAAATTTTATTTTGTTAAACCACGGGAATCCTTTGGGTAGTTTTTGAGAAATCGATCTTCAAAACAAAATAATCAGATTTTTCCCAAAATGGTTTTACTGCCAAATATCTAGCTTAAAGCAACGAACTCCGTCAATAGTCATTGAAAACATGTGCAAATTGATCGAGTATAAATAAACTCAAATTGTCCGATGCGAAAGTAATTATGAACAAACTGATTTCCTCGAAAACGGTCGTTTTTGGACCCTAACATAATTATTGGCTTATGCTGACTTAACCTTACAGATAGCGCAAGGGTTGTAATCACAAAAATGTTCATTTTTGGCCTACTTTCTAACCATGACAACCAATCCGGTGTATAGAGTGCCTACTGAGAGTATCATGCAAAAAACCAAAAATTTCTTTTTACATAAAAATGCGAATCTGATCCCAGAATGTTAAAGAGCAGAGCACCAACATCGTATATCTGCAAATTTTCATCCACTTTCATAAAAAAATTGAACTCGTTGAAATTGCAATCATTGAAATCATAAGGCCAAATTTAGTACCTTAAAGCGATACCAGTAACTTAAAGAAATTTTACTATGTTCTAAGCCCCGACTGGACCGGCCTTTCTTACTCTTTTGGTCTGTGTCGGACAGCAACAACTTTCAAGAACCTGGGAGCAGGTTCATTCCACATTCATTTGTTATTATATATTTTATAAACAAACAAAATATACCAATGTTTCCGTACATACAAAATAAAACGAATAAATATTTTTATTAAACAGCTTGTATTTTTCCAACGTTTTGCAATTCTTCAAAACCCCGGAGACAATTGTGTTTGAGATATCGGGGGGCAACTGCACTTTAAACTTGCAATACAGTTAACACTATTGAAGTTAGCAAAATTTTCTTAAATCGGCCGACTATGTTACACTTCGGCAGTGGTCATCTCGACTGACAGTAAAGATTTTGCAAGTTAATTTGCATATTAGACAATTGCGCACTTAGTGCTAAGTTGAAACTGCAACCAAAGGGGGCTCTGGTTGAATTGTTTTGTGAAAATGATTCCAAATTTTTGATAGCGCCCCCTTAACTCAAATAAGGCTTCTACCAATGTTTTGTAAAACATTTACAAGCTTATTAGTTCCTGACATGCTAATTCCTAAAAAATGGTATATGCAAGGCAATTAAACACAATGCCCCCTCCATATCAGAAAACAGCCACTTATTATCCCTATGGCGAACATAGAAGGCTTTTTGAAGATTCGTTCGAAACAGTTCAAAACGAGACTCAAACGATTACAAGTATCTCGCCTCTAGGCGAGACAAAATTTTAAAACTTTTGTTAAATTAATTATTAGAAATCCAATCAATGTTTTCTCATCAATTTGAATGAAAACAACTATATAATTAGGTCAGGTTCGTATGTATATATATAATCAGCAAACTCTGTTAAACTATTTAATTTGAACCCCAAAATTTTCAGGCTCCGGTGGTTTCGCTAAGCTGTACGGATACTTGTTTATTTCCTATTAATAGACTTATGTACGCTCTGTGATTGAAAAGCAATCAATTTCAATTTGTGAATTTGTGTGTATAACTTACGTCCAAAAACTGAAAGGTTTCAACCTTGCTTTTTTTGCTGGGCCGGTATTGCGGTTATAGTTTGCCTAAAGTTAACCACACAGAAATTACAGCTGGTAAGATTTGCCGGCACAACATTGTTTATACGTATGTAAACTTTTAATTTAATGGAATGCAACTTTGAAGATTTCATTTCATCTTATGATTTTTCAGGTGGTTATTTCGCCCACAGCCTTGCGATAATGACAGATGCTGCGCATATGTTGTCCGATTTTGCTAGTTTTATCATATCTCTCTTTTCTATATGGGTGGCTCGACGTCCTGCTACTCGGAAGTTTTCATTTGGTTTTCATCGTGCTGGTATGTTATCGTTTATTTATTAAGATTTCTAATGGGTGCTCTCGTGCAATCGGATGGGCTCTGGACATGACCATGCCAACATTACATAAAAGCCAATGATACTGGTGAACAAAAAGGGGAACTTTCTCTTGGCAGTGTCATTCATTTGGTGTCTCGAAATTGCTTACACATCGGGTAAAATTAGCTACAGGGGCCACGTGGGAGAATCAACCAAAATTTAGGTTTCTCGACTAAAAATTTCAACATTTTTCTGGCTTCACCGGAATTTTTGACTTAGTTGCAATATTTTTGCTGACAAACGTGCAAAACATAACGTACATTTACAGAAGTTGCAGTTTTGGTTAAGTGCAATCTGCAAAAAACGCTAAAAATACTAGCTTATTTTGAGAAGTGTATACATTTAGCAAAATCGCTTCCACGAGGTGTTCCCAAATTGCTTCCGCCAGAGTCTGTGAAATTTGACCTTCTGTTCAGGAATAGCTAATGCCCTCCGTTCGTATCCCTCTTGAGTCAGGAAGTGGACCGCAGAACCATATATACCAGGTCGATTTCCATCTGTCTTTTTGTCTGTTCTCGGCCACTCTGCCCGTCGGCAATATGGGGGTCAGCTGGCTTACTCCTAGGCAAAATTTATGAGGGGGCTCGAAGAAGCCCCTCCCCCATCGATGGGGGGCATATTTTTTAACAAATTCTTTTCTTAGGTTTTTTGTAAAAAATGCTAAATATCGCTATAGAATAACTAATTTTTGGTATTTTTAAGCTAAAACAGTGGAAATTTAGGTAAAAATGGTAAAAATGGCAATTTTTGGGGTTATATGGAGGCCTTTTATGGGGGTAACCTTCCTAAACAGGCGAGGCTGCAGTTGTGTAGTATCACTGCCGCCTCGATCCGTCCTTGAATGCGACGCGACCCTTCATGGACCGCAAACTGGGCAGCCTGTAAAAAGGCGGTCGATTTCCATCTCAATGCCATTATCAGATGGATATCGCATAAGTTCCTCTGTGTCCAGAAAGTATATGCAGGAGAATAGAGAGACAAAAACATGACTGGCGTGTTCTAAAGTGTACTCGTTTTATTTATAACATTTTGATAAAAAAAAGTACAATATATAAGAACACAGAAGAAAGCAAACATTGTAGACACATTCTGTAAAATGAATCTCTAAGTTAGATGAGTTAAGAACTGTCGAATGGAGTTGCACGCATGCTGTTATTAATATATATAAATATTCTTGAGTGCAGTGTGAATGTACAACGTACGTGTTGTGTGCAGCAATCATTGTTTTAGAAATGCTTGGTGCTTTACTGAGTATAATCATCATCTGGTTGCTAACTGGTATCCTAGTCTACCTTGCAATTTTAAGAGTGGTGGATCAAAGCTTTGAGATCGACGCAGATCCTATGCTGATCACTGCTGGTTGTGGCGTTGGTTTCAATTTAATGTAAGTAATTGGTTGCCTTACTGTCTAATCGCAATTCTGTCTCTTCAGTAGGATTGTTTTTAACAAGACCATGCTTACTAGATGATACAGATGATTTAATGCTGATCCTGCTTTTCGTAAACTGTCAGCTGAAATTGGATTTTTTCTTATTTTAAAGTTTTTCGCTACGATTCACTACAAGTACTATTCGGTTGACATCAAATTTGTAAAGTAGTTTTGTATTTATAAATTTGGTTCGCTGAAACTCTCTCCAATACTCACTGTTTACCCTTCCAAAAGTGGTTCTACAAACTGTATTTTCGTAGTAAAATTTGCACTTTGAAATTTTTTGTCAATAAAAATCACCACTTTCACTTATTTTCTGTGGAGCTCTAAATCATATGCACGCTTAACACGTCTTGATTAAAATAGATTAAAATTAAAATCCCCTATGACTACGACAACGGGGACTTATGTGAAAAGCATCCCCTCTAAGACTTGTTAAGCCGAACTTGTTATACCCTTAATACTCTCTGATTGTTTAGCATGGGTATAATTCTTTATGCGGGCGGTCATGGTCATTCTCACGGAGGTCTTCCTCACAGTCATAGTCATGGTCACTCACACGCCAATGGACATCGACCTCAGTCCCGGTCTTCCGCTCCTCCTTCCCGTTCCGGTGCTTCTCAGCAGCGGACTCGCCAAATCTCCGTCTCCGCCTATCCGATGACTGAAGAGTTCTTTCATGTCAACAAGTCCAAAAACATTAACGTTCGGGCTGCCTTCATTCATGTTCTGGGCGACTTGCTGCAGAGCATAGGCGTCCTTATTGCTGCTTTAATCATCAAGTTCAAAGTATTTATTTAAGCGCTTTTGTTTTTAGATTTTTGTGGTTTACGCTCTTTAAATTAACACTTTCTAATAAAAGAAATGTGTGGTTGAAAGGGTGATGTTTGCCAAAGCATAAGTCTGTTACTGTCTGATGCTGTCTCGTAAACCGTACAGAAAATTTGAAAAGTGTCTGTGTGTTTTAGCCCGAGTGGAAGCTGGCTGATCCAGTTTGTACATTCCTGTTCAGTGCCTTAGTTGTGCTCACGACTGTCACTGTCCTCCGAGACATTTTCTACGTGTTTATGGAAGGTATATTAAGCCATTCTGTTAGTCTAATAAATTGAAAAAATGATTTCTAGTGTGCACCAGCGTAGAAAATGCTTTCCAGTTGATTTATTTACAGTCATGCCTCATAATTCTAGATATACGTACGTACTATGGTGTTACTTAATTATTGCTTTCACCCAGTAAAATGCTAGACTATAATTCGTTTTGGGTGCTTTGTTGTGTTATAACATTGTGGTTCCTTGAGTTCTTTGCAACCTATTCGCTATTTCTGATGTTATTAAATTTGTTGACACTTTCATGTTCAGGGACACCACGTGATGTTGACTATAAACAAATCCTGTTTGATCTGAAATTGATTGAGGGCGTTCAGACAGTTCACAGTCTTCATATGTGGTCCCTTACCAGCGACAAGGCAGCATTGGCTGTTCACCTGGCAATAGGTATTTTATTATGTTGCGTCAGTGGATAAATAATAGGTATCCTGAAAATATGCTAATGTTCTCTTCACTGTTGAGGTTTCTGGGTTTGTTTAGGCAAAAATGTGGTGGTGAAGGGGAGCCTCCCCCTGCCCCTGGTGAGGGGGAGATCCAAAAGTGGTGGTGGGGGAATAAAAGGGTCTAAAAATTCCACAAATGGGGGGCCCAAAAAGTGGGGGGGGCCTCACTAAAGTAAACCCAGGGTTTTTCCTGCCCCCTCCAGTCGCTTCATCCTATTTTCATGCTAGTTCCACTCAAATTAAGATTTTCCCTCCAGTTTTTAGAGAACTCTTTTGTCAAAGTTTTTCGCTTGTTTTTACAAATATCAAAGATAATTTTTCCGGTGCAATTGAAAACGTTCCAGTTTCGCTCACCATTATGTTTAAATTACAAACACGGGCCATCTTTGACAAAGGTAATGCCTTGAAACTGTCAGAACTATTCGTTTTACTGTTTTTACTGAACTATATCGCCAGCCGTTTTCCTTACGAACTAACGTGTTTATCATCACTAGGAAATTGCTTACAATATGGCTTTGAATAGAAGCTCTTGGTTATTGTTTTCCTAGCATTATCAGGTTGAACGTGTTATCAGTTGTTTTAGTCTCTCCGCTGCCGATTTTTAGATAGCTTTGTGTTAGGAAACGCAGCTAGCGTGGAATACTGTTTGCCTACTCTTATATGTACACCTGAATAATCATAACCTGTCGGTAGACACATTAGCCAGGCTTTTATGCGTAGATTTCACACAATTTAATGCTCTGAAATGAGCGCATGTCTTTTAAATAGAGCCAGTTAATACCTGACATGAGAAACTAGAATATATACAGCTGGTTACGGCTGGAAAATAGCTGATTGAATTTTGAAAGCACGGGAAGAATTTATAAAATAAAAGTCAATATCTGCTCAAATCTAAACTACTAAAATGTAAGAAGAATATATATATAATAATAAGAAGATATATAATAATAATAATAAGTATATAATAAGAACTGTTGGCCAACATGGACTGCGTACTATTAATTTTGCACAGTTGTTCATGCCCCTCCCCTTTCTTGATAGGGCGTGCATTGTGCAATCATAAGGCCTGTATGATCACTCTTTGTCTGAATAGAGCAGGTGAATAAAACAAGCTTTGATTGTTGTGCTATGAATGGTTCCTGGTCTTAATAGCATTGTTCAGTCATAATGCGCGCTTGCACTACCATTCATTGTTCTCAAGACTGCAGAGACTGTGGAAGCATTATTTGGGGTGCAGTATTCTATTTTTGATATGATATATATATATATATATATATATATATATATATATATATATATATATATATATATATATATATATATATAATTGTATAATATGATCTTTCTGTTTTCAGATTCAGGAGAACACGATGCTGTGACAGTGATGAATAAAGCCAGTCGAATGATACGCCATAAATACAATGTCATGTTCATAACGATACAGGTTGAACCTTATGACTCTACCATTATGCCTTTATGTAAACATTGTGTAGGGCCTCAGAGTTAGCGGTTTTTTGTGTTTTGTACGTATCGTGCATATCTACATCTAATACTGTGATTTCATTTGACTACTGTGTACATATAAAATATTTGTATTTTTGGAACAATTTTATGGTATTATTTCGTTTTACGTCATATATTTATTATGCATGTGAATAATTGAGCTTTTTGCTGTCGTATTTTTGCTTGATCTGATGTTTTCTGTATGATTTCTTGTATGCCTGTTTCTTAATTAAATTATGCGGGGATATATCATACGGTGTCTTCTATGCATGCACTACAACAAACTGTAGTTATCGTTGATAGCTCATAGGAAGAGAACAAAATTTCTAGGGGGTTCTGGAGGACGACGCTGCCATGCTGATTCTGAGAAAGAAACATGAAGACAGTGGAACTCAATCGCTGCGCTTCCACCGTATTAGGCTATCGCTCATTTGCACCAAATAAGATTCATGTAACGACAACACCGAGTTAACCCTGACCACAGCAAATTACAGAGCCCCGAGTTAATGTTATGATTAAGGTTCCAACACTTTTCGGCTCTGTGTTACGAACATAAAGATTAACGCCGAGTTAACTAATAGATCTTAGCCAATCCGTAGAGAGCCGGAAACAGTTTCAGGAAGCGGTTAGTCATATATCGGTACTACCGGCGGAAGAATAAGGTTAACAGAATTTTTTCTTTACTGGACTAGACGTTTCCGAGAGGAGATAGAACAAGCAATATTGTCTGCAAAATATTAAATGTTGTCAGAGGAACATTTTCATAAATTGTAGGCCTGCTGCGCAGCGGAATTATTTTTAAGTTGAAGAAACTGAGATTTAGCAAAAGCTGTCCATACTTGACCAAGTACTTGATTTGCAGTTACTGTATCTTTAATAAACTCTCAGAGAATTTTCAATGTTCGCATGCCAACTGACCCTTTGCTTATATTCATAATGCAAATCTGTTCTTATAACAGAATTGTTGCTTGCTTACTTTAGAAAATTTACCTGCAAAACATTGAGTAAAAGTTGCTACATAGTGTTGCATGAAGAATTACCCTACCCTGCTAAATTCAACATATTCTTTTATTTTGTTTCATGCATTCGAAAAATGCCTGCTAATGTTAGTCTTAATTCTTAATGCCTCTAATAAGTCCTCAATTCAAAGGAAGAATCTATATTTCCGGTTTTGAAATTTCCAATTCGATATGAGTGAGTACATATACGTATGTAATATATTTACTTGGAAACAGAAGAAAAGACTGGAATTTACACACAAATTATGCTAGCCCTATGTTAAACCACTAAGTACACGCATTTATGGTGAAATGCATTCTAATCAAGCAATTTGCGTGCAAGAGCTCGGGCTGAGCAAACATAAGATACCTGCTGCACTGAGGCGCAGCAGGAAAAACTGATTGAGAACTTGATAAAATGGGTGAAAATGGTGAAATTAATATAATTTTATAATCTTGTCATAGTTTAGCAGCCTATAAGTTGATACAAGCCCAAAACGACAGGTAAAAGGTACCTATACTTTCATATATGCAGAAGAAAATGATAAATGCATTCATCTAGAAGGACGGTAAATAAATGGCTTATAACCTTATCTCAATATCCTTTGAGAATGGAAACCGTTTCAAGAGTCGTCATAGTACTCATTATACTCATACCAAGGGTACATAATAACTAAGAGTGTGACAAGCGTCAAGCTCTTAGTTATTATTCTTGGGGACATGATATGCACGATAACGGTTGACCTAGAGCTGGGGCCGGGTCCAACAAGAACCGGTGGGACCGGAACCGAACAGGAAGGGTTTTTAGAACCGGGACCGGGACCGGGAACGGGTAGAATCGGGCGCCGCCGGGTTCCAGACTCAAAACTGGGGTTAAATCAAAATTTTGGCAAATGGTAAAATTGGCAATAGTGGGGGTGGGGCTTGTATTTTATAAATAATTGGGATTGATTCTGGTTTTGGTTGTTTCGGCCGGGGGGGCAAGGGCGCGGGAAATAGAATCATTAGCGAATAATTCGAAATCGGCGGATTACTACATACGAATAGTTGTAACGGGGGGGAAAAAAGATAGTTATTGCTTTATATTCTTGGGGACATTGATATTTTTGCAATTTCGACTCAAGTAATGATAAAATACCAAAAGGGTTGGGGGGGCAAAAAATAAAAACAATTATCATTTTTGGGTAGTAATTTCAACATTTTAAGCTAGTAAATTAAAATTTTAAAGTACACAGTATGCAGGACGCCGTCAAAATTGAGTCGGGACAGCGCACAAGTTTGAAAGGGATGATCCCTGTGGGGGCACGTGGGCCGCACGCAGAAAGCGCCCCGAGGTATTGTCGAAGTATGACAAAAGCTCAATATTGGAAATGTAATATTCGATGCGGGGGAGGTCCGGAAATAAAAACGTAGGGCTGGAATGAGTTGAGAGGAATCCGTGTTCATGAATCTAGCCGCGATGTTCAAAATATCGTGTTGCTGTGCTTAGGCAGAGATGCTGCGGAGCAGAGACATCAAACTCGAAAACCAAACCAAATCAAGCCAAAATCAAACGAGCTTTGAAAATCAATTTTCCTTATTATAATTTAAACTGCAAGGAATCGAAGAATACTTTGAAGAGAAAATTTGTAAGTTTTGGTTAGAGCAATCGAAAGACTATAAGTTTGTATATAGTTTTATTTTCATTAATCTCTACTTTGCTTCCAAAACGCAGCTGCTTTTGAGAACGCTTCAAATATTCGTTAGACCTAAGCTGGAGTCAACATCTCCGAAGAACAATTTAAATTTTGCAGGAGCAGAAACATTTGAAAACTGCTAGTACCTATTTTCCTATTTTTCAGGAATTTTTTTCGTAAGAGAGAAGGTGCATAAATAGAAAGAGACGTCGGCATAACTAATCTGTTGTTAGGAACTAAATACTTACATAGAGGTGTGTCTGTGTGAAAGAGCAGTAAATTAAATTTTAATATTTCCTATTTTCAAATTATTAACTACATTTAAAATTTCTGGAAACATCACTTAGTTAAAAGTTAGTTAAAAGTTAGTTAAAAGAAATTTAAAACTAAGCTTTCAGCAATTCTAAAAAATTTTTGAAATGTTTTCCTGCTTTTAAGATTTCTTTGGATTGGTAGGCGCTGTTGATATACCGCGCTGTTTGTTCATTTTTTCAAATCCATAATTTCAGGATATACCATACAGGCATCATAAACATTTTGATATGCAGTACCCTTGAACAGTCAACTGCGGAAAATTTTGTTTGAAAAAAAAAATATAAAAGTTTATGGGGGGGGGGGGGAAAAGTGTCAAAATGTTAAGTAAAATGGAAATGGATTAAGAAAATTAAAAAATGTTGTTGGTTGGTGGGTTTTTTTTTTAATTGTTTATACCTTGTTTTTTTATTTTGTTGTGTGGGGGGAAAAAATATTAAAAAAAAAAAAAATTATACTAAATGTTGTGGGGGGGAAGGGAAGGTTGAAAGGGGCGGCGTTAGACCCATCACTTCAAAGAAATTCGCACGCTATGCTTGTGTGCTGAAGCTCACAACAGACGCACATTGAACCAACTGAGTAGTTGTGTTTTCGAGCTTTAGAACGTAGGCATAGCGTGCGAATTTCTTTGAAGTGATGGGTCTAATTTGTGGGGGGGGGGGCAGCCGTTATCGTGCAGATCATGTCCACAAGCCTAATAACTAAGAGCTTGACGCTTGTCACACTCTTAGTTATTATGTACTCTTGCTCATACTCATAGTTATCGAAGGGGGTTTTAACGAATTGAGAAATCTGTGAAAGTTTTACGTCACTCATTCGTGCAATGTTTTATCTTAGAATTTAAGTCAGTTATTATAATAATGTCCTTAGAGATAATGGTGCTAAGAGTTACGTAACCCTACTCCCGTTGAGATAAGATGATAATCAAAACGTAGACACCCAGAGCCAGACCTACCTTATTCCGCTACCGGTTTCGAGGCTCCACGGTGGGCCTCTTCTTCTGGCGATCCTTCACACGCTGCAATCATTCCTGGGGGGCCAAACTTCGGGGGATCCAAGTTCGGTTGAATAGGCAAATGCGAAAATTGGGGTCTCTGGGAGGGTAGGAATCCGGGTGGCCGGGAGGGCTGGGAGGGCTCAAAATTGGGATTATTACCACTGTTGCTGTTGTTGTCGACTACTCCGGAATGGATGCTAGTAGCAAAAGTCCCGGGAGGTGGGGATTTGATTTTGCGAAGGACGGTTTCCCAATTAATTCCAAAAGGATAGTCCGAAAATGGTTGACTAACCCACCACTTTTCCTTCCTCTTTCGTGTGGCTTCGTCGTCCGCAGAATCGATCACCGTAACAAGCAGATCATGTAAATTATGATTATGACTGCTAAAATCACACGAAAGCGGCTTACTAGCATCCATTTTGCGAATGTCATGGCGATGTCCATTAAATCGTATGGATAGTGGGTTACCAGTCTCCCAGACGTATTGGGAAGGGCACCCCCTGATTTCTGCCAAATAAACGACACCCGCGCCTGTGCAGTCAAAATTACCACCGAGCCGATATTCCAAACCAGTGACCGAACTCGTGATACTGGCCCCGCTTTTGATCGCTGGACAGAGGCACATCTCAGTCGACCGCACCTAAAAGTTCCATAGGGATCTTGGGACAAAATCCTCGTTGGTGCGCCTCCGACAGACGGTAATCTCGCCTTGACAAGCAGATTTCGTAGCAAGAGCGGGGGACGCCAGAACAGGTTGATTTTAGAATTTAGCCCATTTAAAAAGTGTTCATGCTTTCTGAGGCTATCAGCTACTCCCTTGAGGACTGGGTGGTAAGGTAAGACCATATAGAAAGCCTTCTCTTCTTCCTCCGCAGTGGGCTTGATCTTAGGGTCAGCAGTTGTTCTCTGCTTACCGAGAGAGCCCTGTCAATTCTACGCTGAACTTTGCCCCTGGGGTAGCCCCTTTTCACCAAATCCTCCTTGAGCTGATTATACCTTCCTTACCCGAGCGGTATCAGGATTTGAGAAAATGCGACAGATTCTCACAGCCTGGCTGTAGGCAATGGGCAGTTTGTGCTGCAAAGGATGACAAGAGTCAAAATGCAGATAGTGCTTAGTGTCCGTAGGTTTAATAAACAAGTCTGTCACAATATTGACATTATGGAGTCCCACAATGATTATCATCTTATTTGAATTTCATTGTATGATCTGGGATCCGTGGACTGGTAGCTGTTTTGACTGTTATCTTTCTCACCTACTCCCGTTGAGGGTAGAAGTGCGGCCAATTCCACTAGAACCGGTTGGAAACCGGAAGTGTTTTTAGAAACGGAACCGGTAGGATTTGTAACCGGCCGGTTCCACGCTGAAAAAAGTTGGACTTGAACTAATTTTTTCAAAAATTTAAAATTTGAAAAGCTGGATTTTGTTCCTGTAATTCACAGAGTTGCCACTTATGTTGTCTTTTTTAGCTAGTGACTAAAGTTGACACTAAAAAAATCTAGATTCAGCTAAAACTGAACAAATTTAGACCCAAAAAAGGAAATATGGCGGACAGTAATTACAGCCCGTCATGTAGCTAGCAAGTTCCTACGTGAAGTCGGCAAATATTCCTAATGTTGTACTTAGATGTAGTTCCTTCGCTAAGAACACGTCATTATAAAAAGTCAATATCTGTGACACGAGCAAAACTTGCAGAAGAACCACCTATATGTCAAAATGTTAGTTTAAGTTTCGCCAGATTAAGACATATGTTATTATGGACTTTAACAACCATTTTGGTTTCGTTTTGTTGGGGATGACCTGGCTGGGAACAACAGCAGGCAATAGGCGTGGAGGTGAAAAAGTCCCTCTGTGCTTGTTTCTGCACTTCGGCTAGGATCAAATTCTGTTGAAACGAAACTACATATGAAAATCCATATATATATTTTGATGCTGGTCAGCTGAGAAAGCTTGGGCTGCACTTGAAATCAGCAGAAATTTATAGTTTAAAAAACTTAGTTTTCTTCAATTATCCAGATATAGTCATGACTCAAGCCGATATTTCATTCCTATTCTATCTGATGCTTGGCCACCTCTCCGACCCTTTAGTTGTTGTCCATTAGCCCTTCAAGCGGGCTTCGCAGGTTTCAGCCATCTTAAGCAAGGTTCATACCTATTTTCCGTTTGTCTGTTTGTCCGAATTTCCGTTTGTCCGTTTTGCTGAACTCACAGATCAGTTCATACCTTAGCTTTCCGTTTGTCCGTTTGTCTGGTTTGCTTTTCTAAACTGATTCATACTTGTTGCTTACGGACAACCGGAAAAGTAGAGCAGTGTTGAAGTCTAAACCGATACCATTTACGGACAAACGGACAAAAGACAAACGGAAAACTATGAATCAACAACGGCACAACTATACCAGAACTTAACCGATTCAAGATCTTTTGTCTTTGGTGAAGGAGAAATTTTGCTTATTCTGAACAGTGAACGTCACTACTGAATCCATTAAAAGCATACTCTATTATCCGACTGTCCTTGTCCTAACCCTCTGTCATGTTAGCAAAACAGATACCTAGTTCAACTTCTTTACTTCAACAAAGCATCAAAACAACAATGATAACAGATTAAAAGTTCCAATAACAGAATAATAGGTTCTCTCTTGTTCCCCAAATCTACTTGGCTTTGGCGGCAATACGCTTGTCTCTCTCTTCAGCGATTGACAGTTTCACTCCCTTTCCGCGCGGCAAAGAAATCCAGTGCTTGTTACCCTTCCCTATGATGAAAATGTTGCTCAACCTAAAAAGGAAATTCCATCTTGAACTTACATCATGTACACAAGACAACATCAAGAGTGCACAATACTATATTAGAGTATGACAAGCGTCATAAACCAACCCCCCCTAATTAAGCATAGCGTCCAAAGAGAGGTAAGCTGAGGAGTAGTTTGTGAAATTTGACGGGGCCAAAGTGCTAGTACGCCCAGCATACCCCTTCAACAAATAAAAGGTTCACCAGTGTGGATGTCACACAGGATTAATCACTGTGGAGTGAGTTTACCATGACTGAAAGAACAGCGTACCGTGTAGCAAAAGTATGACCAGCCGAGTCCTTGACGTGAACAATGTCAAAGGAGCCAGGATGACGCTCACGATGCATCACCAGACCCACACGACCGGTGTTACGACCTCCAGTCACCATGCACAGGTTGCCTAAACAGCCATCACTAGTCCACTGATTAACGATTGTATACATTAAATTACAATTTAGAAATTGTATACTAGAAAAAGTTTAAGCGCGATGATGCATGCGCAATACTGGCACGTAGAGTCCACATAGAAAACTTAAGAGGCGCGCGGCAGCTTTCAAGGAAGGTATATAGGCGCCGCAATGCGCAGCTGCCAATTAAATTCCCTTCCGTGAAGTTCTGGAAGTCAAACCATGCTATAGTGTCATTGAACTTAAGGTGGTGATTCCTTTTGGGCACATATTGTTGTTTGGTGGCGTAAATCAAGTTGAAATTTGATGAAACTTTCCGAAATAAGTTCTTTTAGCGTTTTAACACCCTCCGCGCAATCCCGATTCAAAAATTCGAGATTTCCGGTTAGAGTGGTTTTTCCCAATTTCTGAACGTTTGGCAGAGCCGGTATACAGTTATGACTATATTCATTCGAAAGGTCTCATTGAGCTTCACATTTTTGCTTTGTAAAGTAAGTTTCTAGCTTTTCTCTACCGTGAGATATAGCCGATTTTCTTGTTTTGGCGTCGAAAACTTGTCATTTTTGCAGAAATCAAATTATCCAACATTTCTTGAACTACGCAAGCCGTAAAATCAAACTAAGGGCGTCGATCTGAAGGTCTCACAGGGACAAATTATCCGACGCATGATTGTCTTCCAACTGCTATCCTGTAGGCTGCTATCATAAAAAATGTAGTTTTTGCAAAAACACGACCAATTTTTTTCCAAAGATTGTAGAGCATTCACCATGCAAGCTGGGCTGCTGCTTGCCTTGCTATTCACCAACAAATGTGCTCTGCACAAATATACCCAGGGACGATTTTTTTAGTTGCCCCGATTTCTGGTTTCTAGCTAAAGTTATCGCTTGACAATTTTGGAAAAAGTAGGCAAAATACAGGTTACGCACACATTTCAGCCTATTTCTCTATAACGAAGAGCGATTTCACAATAAATAAAAAATCGTCCCCAGCTATTTGATGGAGGTATCGAATGATATAACCGATGTCTCGCGAAAAAATTCACTTGAGTCTGTAAAAATTCTGGAAAATTATACTTCTTCTAAAATGTGTTAAAAATATTTTAGAAAAGCAACATTAGTTTCGTGGCATGCATTAAAAAGAGAAAATGTCAAGCTACATTTTGATATAAAAATGGCTTCTTAACTCCAAGTAATGAATGAGTAATAATGGTGCAAACTTTATGTGACCAAAGGGAATCACCACCTTGAAAGTTCTGTTTAATATTGGAAATATGTGAAACTGAAAAACTACTGTAAGATTAAGGTGTATGCCTTCCTTCAGTAGAATGCCACCTGGACAGTTGAAACACCTGTGAAGTGTGGACACAGTAAACCGATTAAAACCCTTCGATCAATGGTATCGACAGGGAACACAGTGAAATGTTACACGCAATCACATGCTCCAAATAACTCAAACAGTCAAGGGGAAACAAACAACTGCCACATACCTGAATCAAATTTGATAAAGTCTGTGATTTTCCCAGTGGCCAGATCAACCTTAGCAGAATCATTCACTTTCAGACCAGGATCTGGATATCGGATGGTGCGGCCATCATGGGTGGTCACAAACGGAATTCCCTTCGGCCCAACTCGCACACTTTTGACGCGGCACAGTTTATACTTAAAAACAAAGAAAATTAAAAACGAGACAACAACAGATGAAGCTGGAAACACAAATTATTGTAATTTACTGGAATGCAAAGGCTGACCAGAGAAAGCATATCCGACAAAATAAAAAGTAGGCTGCGAATCCAAAATGGTAACTTGTGAAGTAAGACTGTCTCATAAGAAGAGCAAAAGCTGTAACATGAGGCATGCGCAAGCTAATGAGGCACATAGCTGATAATGCCATTCTGATTTTGTGTCAAAAATGCCTGACAGGACCGTATAGCAAAATCGGAAACGAAAAATAGCTTTAACAGAGAGTTGTCGAATTTTTTCTAAAATCTATATAGTGAGAGTGAGGCAAAACACAAATAATAAAAACTAGCCTTGGCTTCTTCTGGTGTAATACGATGAATGCAGAAGCGTCCCTTCACATCATAAACCAAACGGAAATGTTCCCCCGTTTTCTCAATGCTAATCACATCTAAAACAGTTACAAAAATATATATTATCAGTAGGCAGTAGTTGGAATACACATGGTTGAATATGCCAAAAACAAAACACGAGGACATCGTAACCTGAGTTTACTTTACTTGTGGGGGGACGGGGGACGCCCCTTCACTTTTCGGGTTCCCCCCACTCTACTTCTCCTCCCCCCCCCCCGCTCGGCCCCATCCCCACTTTTTTGGGCTTCCCCCAACTCACGATACGGTGCCCAGAAAATGCCAAGTTTTAAGAATTTTTGTTCAAAATTTTCAGCAATTCCCCCCCATTTTTGCCTACAAAAACCCCAGTAGTTATCACAGCACAATTTGGCGTAGTAATTTAGCATCTGGACAGCAGTGTATTTTTAGGAATTTTTGGGACCGAACCTGGGAGAGGGGAAACTTTGCAAAAGTGAGCAGTAAATTGCTACGGCTAACGGCTTCGCCGGAAGGTTTTGGTAAAAATCGTCTATTTTGGCATATACTTTAACTTAATTTTTGAGCACTTTTGAGCACGCCGAAAATAAACCCAGGGAACACCAGGTTGGCAGTTTAATAAGACAGAATAATAGCGGTTGGCATGCCGCTGAGATTATAAATCAATGCAGTTGCCAACACAAAATAAGTTTTGAGAATGACACTTGACTTAATTAAGTATGCACAAAACAAAGCAAGACACCAACTTGAAGATTCCCGTAAGATCCAGCAAAGAATTACAAATGTCTACTCTACACACTAGCGTAGATACGGGGGGGGGCGGCCGCCCTCCCCGAAATCATGGCTTTGCCCCCCTGAAAAATTGGGCAAAAGAGAAATTTTACGCCCGCGCGGAGCGCGGGCGTTTAACTTTATTAGAAACATACACAAATTATATATACATTAATGCTTCAAATTTACTCAACATTGATGCATTTTCTACCCCAATAAACAAATTTTCGCGCCTCCGGCGCGAATTTTGGTTATTTAGATTATCAAGATTATTATTTTTCATTAAACATGCTATGTAACAAATGTTTGTATATAGAAGTTGCTTTACAGTTTTGCTGTTATCTGCGTTATTATTCCCAGCATCATCAGCCTTGGCATAATTGGTTGATATGATCAGAATACGCAGTTCTTAATGGGAGCATCCTAATAGTTCCGTTTTCGGACAAGACAATAAACGTAGAAAATAGTAAATAAAGCTACAAAATGTTGCTAGTCAATTGATAAATCATTTATAAAGAATTAAATGTTTCAATAGCGTTTATTGGCTAAATTTAGAAATTTTCTCAACTTCTGGGGGGCTCCGCCCCCCAGACCCCCCATTTGGGACTTAGGGTTTCACTTTCAGTTGTAACATGAACCATATAAGGCTTTTGAATTTACAGGACAACTCGCAGTATAAAACGAAGTGTGCATGTCACGAAAAACTAGAAAATTTTACCCCCACACCCTCAAAAGTCCTCGGTCAACACCGCCCCCCCCTGAAAATTTTTTGTACCTACGCTACTGACTCTACAGGTTCTGCTAATTTCGTGACACTTCGCAAAATGTCGTTGCTAGCTGGTAAAACGGAGCTCTGTGACAACAAAAGCCAAATAAACCCACCCATGAAGCCAGCAGGGTATTTGATGTCAGTTCTAACTTTCCCATCCACTCTGATGAGACGCTGCATCGCCACTCGTTTAGCTTCATCATAGGTCAGTGCATACTTCAGTCGATTACGTATGAACAGTATGAGAGGGAGGGACTCTGCCAGCTTATGAGGGCCAGATCGCGGTCTTGGTGCCTAAAACGCACATAATATATATTATCATCATAAACATTAAACACTACATTACATAATGATGTTAATTCAACTTTGGGGCAAACTAATTCACGAAACCTGCTCAGAACAATTAGGAAGCAGACTATATAGGGTTCTGGGCTTATTCTAGTGAATTTTTCTTGGGGGCTCTTTGGGGAGGCCCCTCGGGAGCCAGTCATTCTGATTTTGGGGGGCGAAAATTTTTCAAAATTTTTCTAAAAACATGCTAAAAATTGGGCTATTTTTATAGTAGGTAATAGCCAAAAGATAAGCGTATTTAGTGCTTAAATAGGCAAAAATCGACTAAAAATCTCCGGCGACGCCGGAAAAGCTTTGAAAATTTGGCCTTCTGAGCGATTTGTTCCGGGCAAAAGTTGGTACCAAAAGGGGCACCCACTTTGGGGGGAACGATTTTTGGGAGGGGAAGGGTATTTATGGGGGGCATTTAAAAAAACTTTCAAAACGATTTTAAAACGCCTAACTTTTAGCAGGCTTTAATGAAGGATTCAACGGATTAAACGGATTAAAAGGTTTAAAATTAACTCGTTTAATCTCACTATTAAAATAATATTTTTTTAATCCGAAGATTAAACAAGGTAATTTGAATCCGTTTAATCCGCCATTAAAGAAACAGCAATTTGAAATTTTAATCCGCCAACTTTGCACGAGGATTAGAAACTAGTTGAAAATAAAGAAGGGCGATTAAACGGATTAAAATTAAGCTTTAAAGAAACAGCAATTCAGCAGGTCGAATTAAAATTAACTCGTTGGTTTTTTAATCGGAAGTGTGAAACGAATCGGAAGCGGAAAGAAACAGGATTAGATTAAAATTTTAGTTTTAGGTGCATTAAAGGAATAGGATTAAACTTAATCCGTTTAACTCACTGGATTAACTTTTAAT
>JASAND010024686.1:0-13219 GCA_030248195.1 Trissonchulus latispiculum
TCCAACCCATGGCTGGCCAGATCTGGTTCAACTGTTCAAAGTTGAACCAGGTCCTGGTTCAAGCAACTGGAGATAGCTAGAAGGCTGAAATTTTGGATACAAAGGTTATTGGGCAAGGGGAATTCACTGGTGTAAACTTGTTGATTGACCCATGCTGGCCAGATCTGGTTCAACTGTTAAAGTTGAACCAGGTCCCTGGCTTTTTTTTAGGCCAAAATTTTATAAAGGGGGGCGATATGGGGGGGGGGAAGTTATTCACACCTCCATCGAGGGGGGGGGGGGGGGCCCACCAGAAGTGAGCGGGGGTATATATTTTGAAAAAAATTTTGCAATTTTTTACGTTTTTGTGTAAAAATTGCCAAAAATCGCTAAAAAATGACTAATTTTTTAGGTGTTTTTTACGCTCAAAAGCGAAAATTTCGTTAAATTCGGCGAAGCCGGAAAATTTTTTGAAAATTTAGGGTAAAAAATGGTGAAATCTGGCAATTTTTTGGCCTACGGGGAGGGGGGGAGGTAAAAATTTATGGGGGGAAATTTTTATGGGGGGGGGGGGGAACCTCGAATGGGGGGGGGGGGAGGTTGCCGAGTGGGCCCCCCCAATCTCCTCCCCCAAGCTAGGTCCTGGTTCAAGCTACTGGAGATAGTTGGAAGGCTGAAATTTTGCATACAAAGGTTATTGGGCATGGGGAATTCACTGGTGGTGTTACTTTGGTGATCCGACCCATGGCTGGCCAGATCTGGTTCAACTGGTTCAAAGTTGAACCAGTTCCTGGTTCAAGCTACTGGAGATAGCTGAAAGGCTGAAATTTTGCATACAAAGGTTATTGGGCATGGGGAATTCACTGGTGGTGTTACTTTGGTGATCCGACCCATGGCTGGCCAGATCTGGTTCAACTGGTTCAAAGTTGAACCAGTTCCTGGTTCAAGCTACTGGAGATAGCTAGAAGGCTGAAATTTTGCATACAAAGGTTATTGGGCATGGGGAATTCACTGGTGGTGTTACTTTGGTGATCCGACCCATGGCTGGCCAGATCTGGTTCAACTGGTTCAAAGTTGAACCAGTTCCTGGTTCAAGCTACTGGAGATAGTTGGAAGGCTGAAATTTTGCATACAAAGGTTATTGGGCATGGGGAATTCACTGGTGGTGTTACTTTGGTGATCTGCTATGGCTGGCCAGATCTGGTTCAACTGGTTCAAAAGTTGAACCAGTTCCTGGTTCAAGCTACTGGAGATAGTTGGAAGGCTGAAATTTTGCATACAAAGGTTATTGGGCATAGGGAATGTCAAACTGGTGGTGTTTTGGTGATCCGTCAAGCTGGCCAGATCTGGTTCTAACGGTTCCAAAATGTTGAACCAGTTCCTGGTTCAAGCAACTGGAAGATAGCTAGAAGGCCTTGGGATTTTGCCACAAAGGTTATTGGGCGTGGGGAATTCACTGGTGGTGTTACTTTGGTGATCCGACCCATGGCTGGCCAGATCTGGTTCAACTGGTTCAAAATTGAACCAGTTCCTGGTTCAAGCTACTGGAGATAGCTGGAAGGCTGAAATTTTGCATACAAAGGTTATTGGGCATGGGGAATTCACTGGTGGTGTTACTTTGGTGATCCGACCCATGGCTGGCCAGATCTGGTTCAACTGGTTCAAAGTTGAACCAGTTCCTGGTTCAAGCTACTGGAGATAGCTAGAAGGCTGAAATTTTGCATACAAAGGTTATTGGGCATGGGGAATTCACTGGTGGTGTTACTTTGGTGATCCGACCCATGGCTGGCCAGATCTGGTTCAACTGGTTCAAAATTGAACCAGTTCCTGGTTCAAGCTACTGGAGATAGTTGGAAGGCTGAAATTTTGCATACAAAGGTTATTGGGCATGGGGAATTCACTGGTGGTGTTACTTTGGTGATCCGACCCATGGCTGGCCAGATCTGGTTCAACTGGTTCAAAGTTGAACCAGTTCCTGGTTCAAGCTACTGGAGATAGTTGGAAGGCTGAAATTTTGCATACAAAGGTTATTGGGCATGGGGAATTCACTGGTGGTGTTACTTTGGTGATCCGACCCATGGCTGGCCAGATCTGGTTCAACTGGTTCAAAATTGAACCAGTTCCTGGTTCAAGCTACTGGAGATAGTTGGAAGGCTGAAATTTTGCATACAAAGTGTTATTGGGCATGGGGAATTCACTGGTGGTGTTACTTTGGTGATCTGCTACTGCCACAGTTCTGGTAGCGTTCCCAAAAACTAGACTGAGGACAAGTATGAAAAATGCTCCTGCAGTCGCATGAAAAAGTTAATATGAGCTATAGATGGTCAAAAATGGAAAAAATAGCGTTTTTGGACACCTTCAAGCTGAAAAATTTCTAAGTCCGAAAATTTGAAAATAGTCTAAAAACGGGCAAAAACAGCGTTTTTCGGCCTTGGGGTGGTACCCACATATAGTAAATCGGGGTCGCTGAACACGATGAGCATAGTGCCGACACCGTATCTCGCCTGGTTCAACTGGTTCAAAGTTGAACCAGTTCCTGGTTCAAGCTACTGGAGATAGCTAGAAGGCTGAAATTTTGCATACAAAGGTTATTGGGCATGGGGAATTCACTGGTGGTGTTACTTTGGTGATCCGACCCATGGCTGGCCAGATCTGGTTCAACTGGTTCAAAGTTGAACCAGTTCCTGGTTCAAGCTACTGGAGATAGCTAGAAGGCTGAAATTTTGCATACAAAGGTTATTGGGCATGGGGAATTCACTGGTGGTGTTACTTTGGTGATCCGACCCATGGCTGGCCAGATCTGGTTCAACTGGTTCAAAGTTGAACCAGTTCCTGGTTCAAGCTACTGGAGATAGTTGGAAGGCTGAAATTTTGCATACAAAGGTTATTGGGCATGGGGAATTCACTGGTGGTGTTACTTTGGTGATCCGACCCATGGCTGGCCAGATCTGGTTCAACTGGTTCAAAATTGAACCAGTTCCTGGTTCAAGCTACTGGAGATAGTTGGAAGGCTGAAATTTTGCATACAAAGGTTATTGGGCATGGGGAATTCACTGGTGGTGTTACTTTGGTGATCCGACCCATGGCTGGCCAGATCTGGTTCAACTGGTTCAAAGTTGAACCAGTTCCTGGTTCAAGCTACTGGAGATAGTTGGAAGGCTGAAATTTTGCATACAAAGGTTATTGGGCATGGGGAATTCACTGGTGGTGTTACTTTGGTGATCCGACCCATGGCTGGCCAGATCTGGTTCAACTGGTTCAAAGTTGAACCAGTTCCTGGTTCAAGCTACTGGAGATAGTTGGAAGGCTGAAATTTTGCATACAAAGGTTATTGGGCATGGGGAATTCACTGGTGGTGTTACTTTGGTGATCCGACCCATGGCTGGCCAGATCTGGTTCAACTGGTTCAAAGTTGAACCAGTTCCTGGTTCAAGCTACTGGAGATAGTTGGAAGGCTGAAATTTTGCATACAAAGGTTATTGGGCATGGGGAATTCACTGGTGGTGTTACTTTGGTGATCCAACCCATGGCTGGCCAGATCTGGTTCAACTGGTTCAAAGTTGAACCAGTTCCTGGTTCAAGCTACTGGAGATAGCTAGAAGGCTGAAATTTTGCATACAAAGGTTATTGGGCATGGGGAATTCACTGGTGGTGTTACTTTGGTGATCCGACCCATGGCTGGCCAGATCTGGTTCAACTGGTTCAAAGTTGAACCAGTTCCTGGTTCAAGCTACTGGAGATAGCTAGAAGGCTGAAATTTTGCATACAAAGGTTATTGGGCATGGGGAATTCACTGGTGGTGTTACTTTGGTGATCCGACCCATGGCTGGCCAGATCTGGTTCAACTGGTTCAAAGTTGAACCAGTTCCTGGTTCAAGCTACTGGAGATAGTTGGAAGGCTGAAATTTTGCATACAAAGGTTATTGGGCATGGGGAATTCACTGGTGGTGTTACTTTGGTGATCCGACCCATGGCTGGCCAGATCTGGTTCAACTGGTTCAAAATTGAACCAGTTCCTGGTTCAAGCTACTGGAGATAGCTAGAAGGCTGAAATTTTGCATACAAAGGTTATTGGGCATGGGGAATTCACTGGTGGTGTTACTTTGGTGATCCGACCCATGGCTGGCCAGATCTGGTTCAACTGGTTCAAAGTTGAACCAGTTCCTGGTTCAAGCTACTGGAGATAGCTGGAAGGCTGAAATTTTGCATACAAAGGTTATTGGGCATGGGGAATTCACTGGTGGTGTTACTTTGGTGATCCGACCCATGGCTGGCCAGATCTGGTTCAACTGGTTCAAAGTTGAACCAGTTCCTGGTTCAAGCTACTGGAGATAGTTGGAAGGCTGAAATTTTGCATACAAAGGTTATTGGGCATGGGGAATTCACTGGTGGTGTTACTTTGGTGATCCAACCCATGGCTGGCCAGATCTGGTTCAACTGGTTCAAAGTTGAACCAGTTCCTGGTTCAAGCTACTGGAGATAGCTAGAAGGCTGAAATTTTGCATACAAAGGTTATTGGGCATGGGGAATTCACTGGTGGTGTTACTTTGGTGATCCGACCCATGGCTGGCCAGATCTGGTTCAACTGGTTCAAAGTTGAACCAGTTCCTGGTTCAAGCTACTGGAGATAGCTAGAAGGCTGAAATTTTGCATACAAAGGTTATTGGGCATGGGGAATTCACTGGTGGTGTTACTTTGGTGATCCGACCCATGGCTGGCCAGATCTGGTTCAACTGGTTCAAAGTTGAACCAGTTCCTGGTTCAAGCTACTGGAGATAGTTGGAAGGCTGAAATTTTGCATACAAAGGTTATTGGGCATGGGGAATTCACTGGTGGTGTTACTTTGGTGATCCGACCCATGGCTGGCCAGATCTGGTTCAACTGGTTCAAAATTGAACCAGTTCCTGGTTCAAGCTACTGGAGATAGCTAGAAGGCTGAAATTTTGCATACAAAGGTTATTGGGCATGGGGAATTCACTGGTGGTGTTACTTTGGTGATCCGACCCATGGCTGGCCAGATCTGGTTCAACTGGTTCAAAGTTGAACCAGTTCCTGGTTCAAGCTATGCAAAGCTTATTATTGGGTATGGGGAATTCACTGGTGGAATTTGTGATTGCTACTGCCACAGTTATGGTAGCGTTCCCAAAAACTAGACTGAGGACAAGTATGAAAAATGCTCCTTGCAGTCGCATGAAAAAGTTAATATGAGCTATAGATGGTCAAAAATGGAAAAAACAGCGTTTTTGGACACCTTCAAGCTGAAAAATTTCCAAATCCGAAAATTTTAAAATAGTCTAAAAACGGGCAAAAACAGCGTTTTCGGCCTTCGGGTGGTACCCAAACACAGTAAATCGGGGTCGCTGAACACGATGAGCATAGTGCCGATACCGTATCTCGCCTGGTTCATCTGGTTCAACTGGTTCAAAATTGAACCAGTTCCTGGTTCAAGCTACTGGAGATAGCTAGAAGGCTGAAATTTTGCATACAAAGGTTATTGGGCATGGGGAATTCACTGGTGGTGTAACTTTGGTGATCCGACCCATGGCTGGCCAGATCTGGTTCAACTGGTTCAAAGTTGAACCAGGTCCTGGTTCAAGCTACTGGAGATAGCTAGAAGGCTGAAATTTTGCATACAAAGGTTATTGGGCATGGGGAATTCACTGGTGGTGTTACTTTGGTGATCCGACCCATGGCTGGCCAGATCTGGTTCAACTGGTTCAAAGTTGAACCAGTTCCTGGTTCAAGCTACTGGAGATAGTTGGAAGGCTGAAATCTTGCATACAAAGGTTGTTGGGCATGGGGAATTCACTTGTGGTGTTACTTTGGTGTTCCGACCCATGACTGGCCAGCCATGGTAGAAGCTAGAGAGATAGCGAGAGAGGTAGATAGCTAGAAGGCTGAAATTTTGCATACAAAGGTTATTGGGCATGGAGAATTCACTGGTGGTGTTACTTTGGTGTTCCGACCCATGGCTGGCCAGATCTGGTTCAACTGGTTTAAAGTTGAACCAGTTCCTGGTTCAAGCTACTGGAGATAGCTAGAAGGCTGAAATTTTGGATACAAAGGTTATTGGGCAAGGGGAATTCACTGGTGGTGTAACTTTGGTGATCCGACCCATGGCTGGCCAGATCTGGTTCAACTGGTTCAAAGTTGAACCAGGTCCTGGTTCAAGCAACTGGAGATAGCTAGAAGGCTGAAATTTTGCATACAAAGGTTATTGGGCATGGAGAATTCACTGGTGGTGTTACTTTGGTGTTCCGACCCATGGCTGGCCAGATCTGGTTCAACTGGTTTAAAGTTGAACCAGTTCCTGGTTCAAGCTACTGGATAGTTGGAAGGCTGAAATCTTGCATACAAAGGTTGTTGGGCATGGGGAATTCACTTGTGGTGTTACTTTGATGTTCCGACCCATGGCTGGCCAGATCTGGTTCAACTGGTTCAAAATTGAACCAGTTCCTGGTTCAAGCAACTGGAGATAGCTAGAAGGCTGAAATTTTGCAGACAAAGGTTATTGGGCATGGGGAATTTACTGGTGGTGTTACTTTGGTGATCCGGCCCATGGCTGGCCAGATCTGGTTCAACTGGTTCAAAGTTGAACCAGTTCCTGGTTCAAGCTACTGGAGATAGCTGAAAGGCTGAAATTTTGCATGCAAAGCTTATTATTGGGTATGGGGAATTCACTGGTGGAATTTGTGATTGCTACTGCCACAGTTATGGTAGCGTTCCCAAAAACTAGACTGAGGACAAGTATGAAAAATGCTCCTTGCAGTCGCATGAAAAAGTTAATATGAGCTATAGATGGTCAAAAATGGAAAAAATAGCGTTTTTGGACACCTTCAAGCTGAAAAATTTCTAAGTCCGAAAATTTTAAAATAGTCTAAAAACGGGCAAAAACAGCGTTTTCGGCCTTGGGGTGGTACCCACATATAGTAAATCGGGGTCGCTGAACACGATGAGCATAGTGCCGACACCGTATCTCGCCTGGTTCATCTGGTTCAACTGGTTCAAAGTTGAACCAGTTCCTGGTTCAAGCTACTGGAGATAGCTAGAAGGCTGAAATTTTGGAAACAAAGGTTATTGGGCAAGGGGAATTCACTGGTGGTGTAACTTTGGTGATCCGACCCATGGCTGGCCAGATCTGGTTCAACTGGTTCAAAGTTGAACCAGGTCCTGGTTCAAGCAACTGGAGATAGCTAGAAGGCTGAAATTTTGCATACAAAGGTTATTGGGCATGGAGAATTCACTGGTGGTGTTACTTTGGTGTTCCGACCCATGGCTGGCCAGATCTGGTTCAACTGGTTTAAAGTTGAACCAGTTCCTGGTTCAAGCTACTGGAGATAGTTGGAAGGCTGAAATCTTGCATACAAAGGTTGTTGGGCATGGGGAATTCACTTGTGGTGTTACTTTGGTGTTCCGACCCATGACTGGCCAGATCTGGTTCAACTGGTTCAAAATTGAACCAGTTCCTGGTTCAAGCAACTGGAGATAGCTAGAAGGCTGAAATTTTGCAGACAAAGGTTATTGGGCATGGGGAGTTCACTGGTGGTGTAACTTTGGTGATCCAACCCTTGGCTGGCCAGATATGGTTCAACTGTTTCAAAGCCGAACCAGGTCCTGGTTCAAGCTACTGGAGATAGCTGAAAGGATGAACTTTTGCATACAAAGGTTATTGGGCATGGGGAATTCACTGGTGGTGTTACTTTGGTGATCCGACCCATGCCTGGCCAGATCTGGTTCAACTGGTTCAAAGTTGAACCAGTTCCTGGTTCAAGCTACTGGAGATGGTTGGAAGGCTGAAATTTTGCATACAAAGGTTATTGGGCATGGGGAATTCACTGGTGGTGTTACTTTGGTGATCCGACATATGCCTGGCCAGATCTGGTTCAACTGGTTCAAAGTTGAACCAGTTCCTGGTTCAAGCTACTGGAGATAGTTGGAAGGCTGAAATTTTGCATACAAAGGTTGCATGGGGGCGTGCACTACAGGGACAATAGTCCCTTGCATGCCAAATTTTATGTCAGAGTAAAATCACTTGACTTTGTAATTTCAAAATTCTTGCGTTGACAGTGACTCAAATTCCATGGCCACCTAACTTCCAGCGTCTGTGTAATTATATATACTATGTATGTATAATACTTTTTATACATACGTACGTATATATAAATGTCTACTAACCCTACCACGGCTTGGCCGCTTGCAAGCACCAGCTTTTCCGTGGTAGATGTAATACACGGTTGTATGTGGACGCGGCATCGGGGTTGGGCGGCCGCGGAGAAAATCACGCTGCTGTAATCAACTAAAAACCAATACTAACCCAGCGTGATTTACTCGGGTTTAATTTAAAAAAAAAAGGTTACTGGGCATGGGGAATTCACTGGTGGTGTTACTTTGGTGATCCGACATATGCCTGGCCAGATCTGGTTCAACTGGTTCAAAATTGAACCAGTTCCTGGTTCAAGCTACTGGAGATAGTTGGAAGGCTGAAGTCTTGCATACAAAGGTTATTGGGCATGGGGAATTCACTGGTGGTGTTACTTTGGTGATCCGACCCATGGCTGGCCAGATCTGGTTCAACTGGTTCAAAATTGAACCAGTTCCTGGTTCAAGCAACTGGAGATAGCTAGAAGGCTGAAATTTTGCAGACAAAGGTTATTGGGCATGGGGAGTTCACTGGTGGTGTAACTTTGGTGATCCAACCCTTGGCTGGCCAGATATGGTTCAACTGTTTCAAAGCCGAACCAGGTCCTGGTTCAAGCTACTGGAGATAGCTGAAAGGGTGAAATTTTGCATGCAAAGCTTATTGGGCATGGGGAATTCACTGGTGGGATTTGTGATTGCTGCTGCCACAGTTATGGCAGAGTTCCCAAAAACTAGACGGAGGACAAGTAGGAAAAATGCTCCTTGCAGTCGCATGAAAAAGTTAATATGAGCTATGATGGTCAACATTTAAATGTGTCAAGGACAAGATTTAAAATGTTTAATATGAGCCAACATCTAAATAAGTAGAGGACAAGATGTAAACGGCTAATATGAGCCGCTACGTTTCTCTTGGGCTCATATTGACGGGACTAAAATGGCAAACATACAGTTTACGGTTGGCATATAAGCATCAGTGTTTATAAACGATTTGATTGGCTTGGGAATATTGAATTAATGTGATGATTGCGATGATAACTTCAAATGTGATTTCTCAAGATTTCACAACATGTGTAAGTTCCACATTTTCGTTTCTTCATTAGATTGGACTTCGGTTTCATTTTGTTGACTCATATGGTGGCCTTAAATGTGTACTTTGGATGTAGCGGTGGAGAAGAAAACATTTACGTACAGCTTTGCAAAATTAATGTTTATGCGTCGTTATTCATGCAAGCCAATTCAGTGTTGGATTCAAAGTATATAAGCAAAAGCTAAACGAGCGTCAATATGAGCCCAAGAGAAACGTAGCGGCTCATATTAGCCGTTTACATCTTGTCCTCTACTTATTTAGATGTTGGCTCATATTAAACATTTTAAATCTTGTCCTTGACACATTTAAATGTTGACCATCATAGCTCATATTAACTTTTTCATGCGACTGCAAGGAGCATTTTTCATACTTGTATATATATATATATATATATATATATAACTGAATAAATAATCGAAAAATTTTTTAAAATTCTGAAAATTCAGATTTTACTATAATAGAACACAAACACTCACTCTAATTGTTCATCTTACTAAAACCAGGGGAAACAAATTTTCTTTCGATTTACCGAGCCTCGATAACAGGCCTCGGTGCATTGCATAGTATGTATACGTACGTATATAATATATACGTATATATACACTAGTGGGGGGAGGGGGGCGCTCCGTCCCCACGCTTCCCACCCCCACTTTTCTCGCTTAAAATAAACCCACCTAAACGACTAATAATTGAAATGTTAAAACGAAGTTTAACATTTTTACATAAGGTTTTACATAAGGAAAACTACATTACATAAAATTATATTTTTATATAAGTTTTACATAAGGAAAACTTATGTATTACGTATGTAATGAGATAATTTGTTTCCAATTCATTCCAACATCATTCCGACTAACAAAACAATAACGTAATAAAAACATGGAAATAAGATAATCCTCGAAGAAATAAAACATTACTGTTCTGCCATTCTTTTCAGCGTTGAAATAGACAACTCCAACTCTTCCGGAGATAGTCCAGCCATCAGCCCGTTGTCTTCCACACCAATCTCATAAATAGCCTCTCCCTGACCCTCTCTGAGACGCCATTTCAACTGCGTGACCAAGTGCTCAAAGCGGGTTGAGGATGGATTCACCAGTTTCAGCTAGAACATTAATACGTCAGTAGCTTACATTTCACAATGACTAAATATTCGCCTAATCGGAAGAATAAAGGTCAAAAAAGCTAACGTGTCCAAAGCAAAATCTATGCTTTGTATTTTGCAAGAACAGATAGCGTACGTACCAACCAACATGTAAAAATATAGCAAGGAGATTTTGAAAGGATTTTTAACGAAAACAAGGGCGCAAGCAAACAATAATGCTGCTCGAGCAAAAAGCCGAAAATGGCTCAGCCATTACAACACCTTCAGCTGTGAAACATTTATATACTCTATTCACTCTGGCAATGGTGTAAGAAACTCAATTAGCTCGAGAATACTCTTCTCTGGCTGTATGTATAAAAATGACACACAACTGCTATACATATATACATAGGTGTGGCTGGGCAAAAAATCTGGGGGGGGGGGGTTCCGACGGAGGGTGGGGGGGGGTCCGCCAAATTTCCCAAAAAAACCCTAAATTTTCGATTTTTTTGCCATTTTTGGCCACTTTTTGGCCAAAAATCGGGGGGGCCTAGCTAAAGTCTGAAAAATCTGGGGGGGGGGGTCGCGAAAATTTGTCCTTTTGGTGGGGGGGGTCCCCCCCCACCCCCCCCCCCTAACACACCTATGCATATATACATTCATGTTCTCCTAAGCTCTAGCTCCTCCTTCCCTGTGACTGTGAGCAACACTTGACCTTGACACTTACCTTGTATTCAACGTTTCCCTCGTCGTCTTCTGGAGGGAGGGAAGGCAAACCTCCACCGTTCTTGATAAAGTTGTCCATTTCCGAAATTTGAGATACCCAAATGTTCACATATTGCTGACGCTACGTATGCAAAAGAAGAGCTTCAGCTAAAAATTAAACTACAGTAACATGATAGATAGAGGACTGGGGTAACAAACACATCAACATTAAAAGATGTAGACAGACACTTGGTTTTAACATAGCAAAAAGAGACCGCAACACAAATGCAAGATTGCGCAACAATGCGTCATCTGTTGAAGTGCTGAGCCAAATGATGCGTCAAGCAGTTATTGGAACAGAAAGAAAGAGCACATAATAATAAATGAGTACAACAGACAACTTCAACAAAATCAGATAGTGTAACAATTAGATCAACCAAAATTAGCGGCAACTAATGGCGAAACGCCAAAACACTAGCTTGGTGGTTGGGGGCTAAATGCGGAATGAAAAAACCCCCAAACCATAAGTACTCGATCAAAATATAAACTTTTGAAACATTGCATGCCACTGAGACGAGTTTCCCTTTTATCAAAAGTTGATATCGTTGCCAGTAAATTAACACATCTTTCTAACTTGCAATCCTTTCCGATCAATTATGAATTCCTTCATGGAATTATGTGATGTCAACTTCACGCCTTAACTTGCCTACAGCTATTTTAACATAATAATATACATAACATAGCTGACTATAAAATCAATCACATCAGATTACAGGAGAGGTTTCATAACGTTTTAATAGCCTTCATTTTAAACTAGTACTGCTTTCAATATGATTGCGATGGTTCCTTGCTGGTTCCTTGAGTACAGGCTTCATGTTGAGAAATCAAATTACTTGGATTGGGGGATGTCTGTGAGACGCTGCATTAACTGCAACAAAATTTTTGACTGACAATCGACAATAAAACCTGGCTATCTTTTTTGGGCAACTCAAAATTTGCACCAATATTCGCCGGTATTTTTCAAAAAGTCCCACTTTATTTTAGGAAGTTTTCTCACGAAAATCTGCAGATTTGCCCTAAAATTTGGCAATTCGGGTATCAGACAAAGGCGTGGCCGCGTGGGGGAGAAAGACTAAAATGACAAATTTTCGCCCCCACTGAGATTTCAAATTTTGCTACGCATTCCGCGATTTTTGGGCAAAAGTGGCAAAATATCGAAAACTTATTTGGGTTGTTTTGGCGACCACCCTCCTGGCTTATTTTTACTGGGGGGCATAGGTGTACCTGGGGGGGGGGGGGGGACGGGGGAAACCCCTCCCCCCAAATGGAAAAGTGCCTACCCCACCCTCGAAATTTCGGAGGCAGACCCCACCCACCCAAATTTGCCAGACCCCACCCTCAAAATTTTGAAAATTTTGCCTCAAGATTAGTAAAAGTTCGAAATTTTTTGGAAAAATTCGAAATTTTTCCAAAAAATCCAAGTTTTTTCGAACAAATGAGCAAAACTGAAGAAATATTGTTGAGTTTTAGTTGGAAATAACGCTTTTTTAGCAAGTCTGCGAATTTTTTCTAAATGTTTGACCAAAAATTTGTTCACCCCCCAAATTCGATTTTTCCGGACCCCACCCCACCTCAAAACGGCTGACCCCACCCATCCTAATTTCGGCTTGCCCCTCCCCCAACCTTTTCTCAAGGTACACCTATGGGGGGGGGGTGGGGGCCCCCTCACTCGGCGACCTCCCCCCCTTTCGAGGTTCCTCCCCCCCCCATAAATTTCGACCACCCCCCATAACCCAGAAAATTGCCAAATTTTACCATTTTTACCCTACAATTTCAAAAATGTTTCCGGCTTCGCCGGATTTTTAACGAAATTTTCGTTATTTTAGCTTAAAAAACACCTAAAATTAGGCATTTTTTAGCGATTTTTGGCAGTTTTTGCACGAAAAAACGTTAAAATTTGCAAAATTTTTGTCAAAAACATGCTCCCCCATTTTTGGTGAGCCCCCCCACGATGGGGAGCGGCAACTTTGAGCCCCCCCCCCCCATAACGCCCCCCCCCATAAATTTTGGCCTAAACATAAGCCAGCCCTCCCTCTGTAAAGTTGGAAGTGTACCGACCAAACTTTACGAGTGGGAAACTGTGCACAAGGAGAACGTCGAACCTGGAGGAGATGTAGTTCCAGTCGACCTAACTAACCTCGCCAACAAACCTAAGTGAATCCTACCGA
>JASAND010024687.1:0-23068 GCA_030248195.1 Trissonchulus latispiculum
TTTGATTGTCTGTTGAATATTCTGTGTGAAGCTTATTATGAGAAATTTAATTAAAGTCATTCGCACGCACGCATTGAAATGCATTCCAACAAACGTTGGGCGCACAAATTTTAGTCCCCCCTTAACTTGACAGACGCGTAGTGATGTTTCAGTCGCTGAAACTGAAACTGAAACTAGGTTTCAGTCTCTACATGTTTCAGTTTCCGTCACTGAAACTGAAACTGAAACTGAAACTTTTTTGGAAAACGGACTGAAACTGAAACCATTTAAACTAGCAGACTGAAACTGAAACTGAAACTGAAATTATTTTTGGTATCCGACTGAAACTAAAACTGAAACTGAAACTGAAACTACCCTAATTCTAGAACTGAAACTGAAACTGAAACTAGAAAAGTCTGAAACAGTTTCAGTCCCAGCGTAAAATCTGAAGTTTTTTCTTCTAGCTGGAGCTTAAACTGGTTTCAGTTCATGCTGGAACTGAAACTCCATTTCAGTCTCTGCGTGCAAGACCCTTTCAGTCTCTGCGTATGGTTAAGTTCTTTGTAAAATGTTATTGCAGATATCCCATAATAGTTTTACTTGCGAAAGAATTAAATGATTGTGTTACGTTTTAGCCTCTCGTATGATCATAGCAGTATCACTTTTAGATAATTTACTGTCAGCATAACAGATAAAAAACTAGGAAGTTATGTTAAAGCGCAATTGCTTTATATATTTTTTAAAGCACAAGTTGCTGATGTGGCACCTCTAAGGTCTACGGCCCAAAGGCTAAGCACCGAATTGCAGCAATGAAGCTTTAGGTCCTCAACAGCTTTACATTTTGGAGAGATGCTTTATTTAAGCAAATAACCAAGCTGGTATAGGTACTTAGTTAATGAGAAAGTCAATGAAACAACCAACTAAACTTAGTTCAATCTTAATTTTTTTTGTCTTCACAAAGAAAATGATTGCTTAGCCATTGCAAAAGGATTGCAAGTACAATATATTAGCTAAAACTGTTTTACTCAGAACTGACATAGAAGCTGAGATATGAAATAAAACTGCAGGTTCAGCAGTTTTAAATTCCAAATATGTGGAAACTAAAATTTCTCTTTTTGTCGATGAATTCAACTGAAAAAGCCGGACTAAAACTGGAACTATTCTAAAACGAGGACTGAGATTGAAGCTGTTTGGCATCACCGACTGAAACTGAAACTGAAACTATTTTCCGTCACCGACTGAAACTGAAACTGAAACTGAAATTAATTTGGACCGGCGACTGAAACTGAAACTAAAACTGAAATTATTTTGGGATGACGACTGAAACTGAAACTGATACTGAAATTATTTTTGGTATCTGACTGAAACTGAAACTGAAACTGAAATTAACTTAGGTTGTCGACTGAAACTGAAATTGAAACTGAAACTAAAATGGGCTACTGAAACAACACTACAGACGCATAGTATATATTAGACGCATAGTTTTATCAGAAAAGTAGTTCGTTGTCCTAATTCTGGATTGTGGATTGATATGTAAAGAAAAACAAATGAAGGCTGAATCTGTGTTTTCAAGGTTCTATAAAATAGTTTGAATGTATTGTGAAGTTCTCTGCCCGAAAAGGTCAGGACTACCAGTTTTAGTGCTCCTAGTCAAAAGTTGCAATGAGAGCAGGAGGATCAAAGTCAGTAAAGTATTACGATGCGTGTAACCAATGAATTTTGTCACCAATTTGGGTCAACTTTTAATTAAGCGGGGTCGCTAAAATAGTTTGGGTTTGGGAGGTTGTCAGCTATCAGAAACTATGTGAATTCGATGATATAAACCTATCGGTTAAAAATTACACTGAGGGCAAAACTTAGGGACTGCCTCTAATAAACTCAATGCGCCAAAGCTAATTGTAAAGGCGCTGATTGTTGCTGGATGTTCAGGTATTCTAATGTTGTTATCAAGCAGATCTCAAACTACAAGCAAGCTTTGTTGTTGTTTACAAGCAACCTTTAATGTTTTTATTTCGTATGCTTGAGCACGTTTTCAAATCTTTGTTGTGCGCGCCATATCGACAAACGACTCAAAGCTAAATGTTTCTTCAAACGATTCGCCGTCACAAAATATATCCTTAGAAATATACAAAATTATCGCTGGTAAGCAGCAGCGAGTGTAAAATGATAAATGTTAAGAGACGAATGCAATTGGCACTGTTCTGAGTTTGTCGTAGTCAGTTAATCCGGGATCTGGGGATAACCCGCTCCCTCTACGTAGTTTATGCAAATTTGAGCAGACTATATTGATGAAATGCGCACAGATCTCGCCTTAACTACATCAATGTAAATGTTTCGGAGATAATTTCTCAGAACTCAGATTATTTTGTTACTTGTACCGTCATATGTGCTTTTCTGCTCCGCTATGATTGTTCCCCCTAGTGTAAACGCAAACCCTTAATTCTAAAAGGGAATGTAAAGAAAATGAAAAATGAAGGATGAATCTGTGATTTCAAATTCCTATAAACAGGTTTGAATCCGTTGTGAAGTTCTCTACCCAAAAATGTCAAGATTAGCATTTTTGCTGCTCCCATTCAAAAGTTACAATGAGAGATGGGCATCAAAGTCAGTAAAGTATTCGTCAGGCATCGGAGACTCGTCGAACCGGGTCGAACCAGGTCCGACAGCTCATTGTGGTGCCTATGTTGGATCGCACTGCAGCAGGATTTGACCCCACAGCGTATTTGAACGATGTCCAACACGGGTTACCCGTGCACTTGCAAGTGATGGAAACTTGTCCGCCTGGTCTACCTTGGTTTCGACAGGTCATGATATGGCGAGACGCCAATAAGGTGGTTCACATGTGGCCATTACATCTAGTTGCTCCCCCTTGATTCCGGGGAATGAATATTTCAGCCAAGTGACGATACCTTTGACACTGTCCCCTGAAGTCCAGCAGGAGGCTGAACGAGTTCGTGATGAACTGGACATTTTGATGCTTCCACCAGGTCCCACGCTACAACAAAGGAGACAGATTTACCATGGATCTCGCGCAGCAGGTATGCCAATGCCTTTATCGGTGGCCATTCCGTGGGGAGTGCGTACTAATTACGCCCTCCGGCCACAAACGCAGTATATGTCTGCGAGTGTAGTGACTACAACATCGGCCACATGCCTCTATCAAAATAACGTTGGCATACGACGTTATGAAACTATGTAGATATTAGCCAGTTTGCACAGATAATTAACGTAAATAATAAACTTTTGAGCAAAAATTTAAGTCTAAGTAAAAGTCTAAGTAAAATGTATTAATTTTTGACAAACTGTATGTAAAATTATTTGTTTCAGTGATTTTACGTAAATTTGCTGGGATAATCAAGTTTTTGCGCAGAAACTCACAATTAAATCTGCAAATTTTTAGTTTCAGCAAAAAATTGAGTGCATAGAATCACCTGGGCTATCTTTACCTTTGTTTATACTGTTAGGTAGTTCGTTGCCGCAATTCAATATCAGCCGTTTTTCATTCATACTAGGAACCTGACTTAGTATTAATAGGCACCCTGGAATTTAATTTATTCCCTTTGTACACTGACAAGAAGTTTTTATTGCGTAAAGAAAATGCCTCTCTTATATTTCGACTTCGACTCCTGAAACTTTAGTGCAAAAATTCAAACCTAGCAAATCCACATTTTAAACGAATGTTGTCAAAATTAAGACAACCAATAAAATAATTAATTATATTGACAACAACGAATGTTTTTCAACCAATGTTGGGACAATACAAACATACATACATTAATACACAACTGTTAATAAAGGGTTTGCCATCGCAAGCACGCACTAACATAGATTGTTTATTTGTTTTCTGTTTTATGTTATTTTTTCGTGTCTTTTACTATGTTTGTATATGTTGGAACATAATTATATACTTACTTGTCTATATTTTAGACGATTGATTTTTGTTTTGAATTTGATTACAAGTTCGAAACATTTACACTGAAAAAGAAAAATCATATACTTATGTATTTAATGAAAATTAATTATACGAAATAATACACATCTGAGTTCTATCTGCCCCCCCCCTGTTTGTGCGTCAGCGTTAGCATTTGCACTAGCAACTGTTGAAGGCAAATCACTTTATTTACAGTTAATGCAGGAAATCCATAAAGTTAAGATTATTTTACATACATTTAAATAAAGAATTTCTTTCAACTAATTTCTATTTAATTTTCAGCGTATAATTGTTGAACCAAACAAGAATATGTGAAAAAGTGCACAAAAACAAAAGTTTGCGCAAATTTTTAAGTAGTAAACGCAATTTTCAATTCATGAAATATAGTTTTCAGCAAATTCTTAGTGGACTTTTTAAATTAGCGCAAAAATTTATTTTTCTGCTAATATTTGCGAAGACTGGCCAATATCTACATAGTTTTATAACGTCGTATGCCAACGTTATTTTGATAGAGGCAACACCCAATCGGCTCCCCCAATTCCGTCCACTCGTATCTTTGGACCTGTGCCGGCTAGGGGAACAGCTTATGCAACGCCAAGAAATGGGCGCAGGACCGTGACGGTCAAGGAACGCTTGGCAACGACTATGGTGCAGCTGGGTCAGCCCAGGCAGGTTACAATCGCAGAGATCGGTCAGACTCATGAGGGTCAGATTACTATACAGTCGGGTCGACTTGGGACATGAGCCTCGGTCCAGGGATATTAATAGGCTCGTCGAGATGGATCAAGGGCCATTTACGAGTTACCAGGAGTGGCGACCGTTGCGGTCCACCCAATATCAAGGCTCTCAGTATAGAGGCCGAGACCGTTCAGCCGGTCCACCTACACGGGGACATAAGTCAGTATTTTCACCTCGAACTATGATAGCACAGGACCCCAGATTATCGGTGATCAACAACCAAGCATTGGTGGCTATCGTACAGATTTATTCTACCTAAAACCGGCGAAGGCACCATTGGAGTGTAGACGTCGTGACGAGTTTCAGTACGATTACGATCGGCCACGCTCTCGTAGCCGGCAGCGCCGTGCCCAGGTTTACTCTGAGGCGCCTCAGCCCAAGAAGAAAGAGGCACCATTGCCACCCTTCGGAGTTCTAGCTACGTATGAGCAAGTTATGGACGCCCAACGAGTCATGGACGCCCAACAAAAGCGAACAGCTAGACGTTTCCCATCTTTCCGCTAGATTCCCCACGAGCAACACATTATTGCGAAACATAACAGTTTGGTAAGAATTTGCAACAAAACCATCATGATCCGGTCTACCAGCCATTTCATTTACAGCAGCCATAGCCGACCAGGTTGGCCATCTGGCAATCCCTGCGCCTGCTCTGTATTGGCAAGAATTTTGGGCTGTATGGCAGGGTCAGCAGCTATCAGTAGCCATAGGCATGGACACCCCTCATCCAGCCTTAGTGGGCTTGCGCAACGTCGTTCTGCAATGGTTCCTCAATGTGTGCCAAACACCAATTACTATGTCTATGGAGCTTCTGGCGCAATTTATGCAAATGATGCATGAAGACTACCCGGTGCTACGACCTTATTTCCATACAGACGAGGGACGTACCCCGGACCGATCAGGAATCGTGGTAACATGAAAATTTCTGGCTGTAACGGTGTGTCCCGGAACTGACACCCTATGCGCATTTCTTCTCTCGCACAGCTTAACGTGGATTTCGGGACGTGTATTGTGCAGCGGTCCAGGAACTGGATCGAACGGAGGCCGTGCGTCAAGCTTACTGGTATTGGTATCAACCACCGATGCATGGCATTAGGATGTTTAATCCAAGAGACTTTTTGGTTCCCTATTTCCGTTTGTTCTGCCTGAATTCGTACATGTACTCAGTTGAAGACGGATTACGCACTTTGCAGGAACCTGGCATTGTGTTCCCCATGCCGGAATTTATCAATATCGGAAAAGTGAATTTGCGTGCCATTGTGAAGTGTTGCGCTACATCGCCTGCGACCCTAATCGATTGGGCACAGAGATCAAATTGGCGGTTCGACATCGCCTGGAAGTGGAGCCCTATTCATTCGCAGTGGACACCTGGCAGGGCGGCTATCAAGTTCGAAATATGTGCCGTATTCATTGGGATACGTTTTATCAGTCAATCGAGCTCCAAGATTATATGTTGAGCCACCCATATGGCGAAGCGTCAGGCGAGACGTTTTGGGGTTTCCGACCAGCATTGCCGGCTCAATTAGTCGAGGGTTGGAGGACCTCCAACACGAATAGTTTGACCAGTGGTTTAGCGGAGCGTATATCCATGGTACGTATTGGACTGAAATCCTCCTCTGGTTTACGCATTGAGGTCCACAAGATTTTTACTTGGACTGGGAAGCTAGAATCCCACTCCCACAAGCGGAGTATGATCAATTCGTGCGGGTAATTCGGCGACAGAGCGCCCATGCACGAGAAAATTGGGAAAATGGCAGAATGGCCCCGCCATTCTTCGGTGTCGATAACCCGTCGACGGAATTGCGAGCGGCTGCGCTGCGCATGCCAGTCAATCGTACGGGAGAATTTATTGCAGGATTTGCAGGATTGGCACCGCCCGGACAGGAACAAAATGTTTTCTACCTCTGCATCTCCGTGGCCATTTTTGACCCTTCCGCCCCATCGTGCATTGCAATTGATCGCCAGAGCCCGGTTTGGAACGCTCTACTGTATATAGATCTATTCCCAAAGAAGATACATTTGTTATTTGGTGACTTTGAACTAGTTTTTTTGTGCTTTACTATAAATGTATGTATCTTTTACCTTGTTTTGGTATTTGCATGGCGTTTCTAACCTTTTTCCAAGATTTATTCCAAATTCTAGAACTTCTTTATTTATGTACTTACATTTTACCATTTTCTTGAATTTCTTATTTAACACCATAGATTTTCTAATCATATACTTACATTTTACTATTTTCCTTGAGCTTTCTCTTATAAATTATTATAAATTAAAATTTTGTGTATCTTGTAGTGATCTTTGACTGTGTTCTATGCATAATGTTGCCTTTTGTGATTTGATGTACAGTTTTATATACCATGTTCTTATGCTGTGCTTTAATTACGTAACTAAAGTTTTGTTCAAAAAGTTTTACTAAAACAGGGTTTATTCTTTTCTTGAAGTTTTCATTCTGTTTCGTGTTCTTATTTTTAAGGGACTTTCTACTGATATTTTAACCAGTGTTTCGTGTTTTTAGTTAACTTTAAGACTCCATTTTAACCCTCCATAATTTAATTTGTTTTATTATCATAGTACCACGAGGGTACTTGGGGACTTTCTGTACCATTTTGGTCAGTTTTATACATGCTTAAGCATGTTTAGAGTTACTTTGTAATACTGTTAGTTTAATTTAATACTTATATTTTATTTAAAGACTCCACAAGCTTACCCCTACTTATACACTAAACACTGGGAAAAATTAACTTACTTACTTACCCCTCCCGTAAACTACCTTATTAACTAACTTTTCGTCCTCTAATTTTGCAGAAGATCCGCGGGGAACTGAGTTAGCGATGCGAGATTAGGCCCCGCCACCTACCCAGCCAGAGATGGCGCACTCTGAGTCTTTCGGGAGGTTACCTCCGTACCCTAGTTTGAAGAGACCCAGACGAAGCTGACATTCGGGTTCTTATTTTTTTATAGTTTTCTTTTACGAAAGTACTAGATCCCCGCCCACCATGTTTGACCATGAGGGCCATGACCGGTTTCCTATGCTTGCTTTTATGGCTGGTCTTCATTAGTCTTTTGACGCCAAGTCATTTATATTTTGCTACTTATTTAGTCACATTTAGTTTAGATTTGCTTTCGTATTTTGTTTTAATTTTACTTACGAGCCAAGACCCATTTACCAAAAATGAGTCCAAAATTTTCACTTTTGGGTAAATTTCTTCCTTATGTTTGGTTTATGTTGTCCCTCGCAGGAGCTCGGGCGGTAAGCCCTGGGGGGTTGTAATAAGGAGACGTTACCTGTCGCCATAATAGGCGTCTACCTGTTTTTGAGTTGGGTTTATATTTGTAGCGAATTCATTTTGATGTGAAATTGTTGTGAAAATGTTAGTTTCAGTGACAAATGTGTTTTGTGTAATTTTAATTTGAAGTTGTTTTGAAATTGTTTATTTCCTATGTTAAAATAGCCTATGCTTTATTCAACCCACTTAGTTGCTAGGTGGCGCTGCTTGGCCTGTTTTCTTGAAGCGCATAGACGCTTCTGTGAGAGAGTCTCAAAATGAGCCAAACAAAAGTCACCAAGTCTTTCGTCAGCTCTCTCCTTTCTAGACTAGTCAGTCTTGACCTTTTGCTTATGCGCATGCGGTCGGGTGTTTAGTTTTTGCTCTGCCCTATTTTATTGTGCTCTCTGATTGATTTCACTTCACCGTAAGTTACTTCCCCCTTTTCTATTTCATTGTTGTCTATTGCTTCAAGGCGACCTTATAGCGTTGGTATATAAATTTATTTAGGGTTTATTTATCTTTGTGCTTCAGTATATTTGTGTTGTAGAATCTATACGAAGTTTTTATGAAAAGCTTAGGATGACATTTCGTTTGTTTACATTTTAGCCACGACGGCTTGAGAATTTAATTGAGTCTTCTTGTATTGTGGGTTTATAATTAGTGGGTTGCACAGTATTTTGGATGTTCTTTCTGTGTACATGGTGAGAGTGTTTAATTAGCTTGGTTTAATTTTTAATTTGTCTTTAAAATTATTCAACTTAATTCTGCTGTCTGTCTCTTTTCTATGAATGCCCTTTTGTTAAACTTTAGTATGAAGTTCTGTAATTTTTCGGGGGTCTCCCCCTTTGTCTTTTCTCTGTTTTCTATTAAATGCGGTTTCAGTTACTGAGCAGTTAGGTCTTTTTACATTAGGTTTTTATTAGAATTGTATATTCGGAAGGTAAGGCATATTTAGAGGACTGGTATAGGTAGGGTAGATATTTAAGTGTGTACATTTCAGCAAATCTTCTTCACTTTAATTCCGTTCGATAAGTTTCACTTAGGCTCAAATTTTTGGCGAGATCCTGCCCAGGTCGACTGGAACATACCTCTCCTCCAGATTCGACGCGCACAGTATCCCACCCGTAAAGTTTGGCTAGTCATTGCACTTCCAACTTTACAACAGAACGGGTTTTGTGAGGCATAAATTTCACAGAACTAGTTTTGTGTGATATGACCTCACAGAACGGGTCTTGTGAGGTGTGAGCCTCACATTATGAGAGTCTACAACAGGCTTAGGGACTAACACCAATCTACTTAGGACTGTCATATTCTGATCTGGAGCGTGGGTTGGTTGTTCTTGAAACCTGCTGCTTTCACTAAGACCTCCTTAACCGTTAACATGCCTAAAAGCTCTGTCTGTGTATAGGTTGAAGCAAGCTGCAGCGTGTACTCAGTAATTTAAGGTACGAATATTTGTGAAACTCCGAGTGCAGGGCACGAGTTCCCTTCGCGAAGGCTTCACAAGTATTTGGGCGTATAACAGAGTGCACAGTGATGCGTGCTACAACAAGTTTGTGATATGGTTTAGTGTTAATTTGAATGCGGTTAAACACAAGAAATATGAAACTGTGCTAAGCATGTCTTCAGAGTTTCCAAGAAGTCACATTTCGGCATTGTATGCAGGACACCAGTCTGTACCTGTACATGTGGATCATGTGTCATCATCATCATCATCATCATCATCATTTGTCCGCGTTGTAAAACGCATTATTAATTCATTGTCATTTCCGTTTTATACGAAATCCTTCTAACTTGGTTCGACTCTAGCCTCGGCAGTTGGCAGAGCGTCAGAGCGTTAATCCGGGAGTAATGGGTTCTAATCCCACCCGGGCCCCTAATTTTTTGAGTCTCAGGGGCTGATGTGACAATGTCATTTCTTACACTCCAACTCTACAGCGTGCATCTCAGTAATTTGTGTGCACGCAGTAGTTTATTGACATCTTTTGCACTGTACACGTACTGAAGCATTTCACAAAAAACTATTTTGTATCATCGGGATTAACACTAAGCACGGCAAATTAACACTAAGCAATATCGCAATTGAAAATGTATTCTCAACTTTTGACTGAATTGTGCGCTCTGTTGTTTTTTCTATTTCAAAATCCACCCAAAGTCCAAAATCTCTCAAATTCTCACTCTTTAAAGTGTTTGCTCAAAGTTGGAAAAATATACAGGCCGTCCGCTTAGCAAAAGATGTCTTTAGTTTTCTGGTGGTGCGGCTTATTAGAGACTATTCGTGACCTGGGCGAGGTGGACTTGTGCACATTTTAATTACGCATAGGTTCAGGGGCATATATGGAACTACCCCCTCGACCCCCACTAGCCGAGTTGGAAGAGGGTCGCGGGTACCCGCGGGTCGACTTTCTGGTCAGTGGGTACCCGCGGGTCAGAGCGGGTCAAGAGATATTTTTGTTCGTATAACTTTTACGCTATACTTAAGCTAATTTTACCAGAAAATTTACAATTGATGTTAAATTTTCAGTTTTTTCTAGCTTTTGGCTCTTGTATGTCTTTATGCAGTATAATGTTGCTTTTATAATAAAATTATTTCTTTTTTATTCTATCTTGAATCTTCAGTCAAAAATATTTCAGCAATAGTTGCCTGACATAGTCATTGGCATAGATATTTATATTATCATGCAAAGCCTTTAATCTTAAGAGAGTAAAGAGATGTTTCATGTAAATAATTATATAACGTCAAGCTTGATATATAACTTCGATATAGTTCTACCTCTACGAGTTGATCATTACTAATTTCTTACTACCAAATCAAGTGTATGATGTATAAACCGCTAAAATGGCAATAGTTTGCTATCATATTCAAGTTTGGAATGGTCCGTAGGTATTACATAAACACTCCGGCGGTAGCTGTAAAAAAATTAGAATGGACTGAATTTGTATGAAATCGCTACAAGAAAATAGATCTTTACCTTCAAAACGTTGCCTAAATACTGACTCTACTGACCGATCGAGGGATTCCAACACTTTTGCGATAGCGCCTGCTCAGAACTGGCGAAAACGAAGATTAATGTGATGCACTTTGCTTTGAAATTGCCAAACTTTTGTTTGAAAGTTCTAACACTTCACTCTGGACATGTTTAAAGCGTTAATTTTGCTCGATGCGTGCTGTAGGTAGGGTTGTGCCGTTAAGAAATTTCTCGGGCCGGGCTCGGGCTCGGGCCAACCAACCTCCTCGGGCCGGGCTTCGGGCCGGGCTGGCCCGGCCCCAGCCCGGCCCGAAGCCCGAGGCCCGCTTCACGGCCCGAGCCCGAAGCCCGATTCACGGCCCGAGCGGCCCGAGGAGCCCGAGCGGCCCGAGGAGCCCGAGCGGCCCGAAGAGCCCGAACGGCCCGAGTGCGGGCCGAGCAGCCCAAGTGACCCAAATATAGCCCGACCGGTGCGGAAAGGCCCAAAAATGGCTCAAATCACATCCAGTTTGCGAGCAGTTTTATTACGTATTGCATCGGTAAACACAAAATGAAATTTCATGGTTCGATTAGCTGTAACTTCAGTGCAACATTAGCTATTGGTAGAAGCTTTTCATTTCATAATTTTCAGATAATGCTCAGAGCATTAATTTGTGACCACATACTGTAGCTATAAAGTTTATGTATCTTGTAAATTGTAAGTAAGATTTTCGGTTAAGTATTGAATCAGCCAAAAAAGAATAAAATAAATCATCACACAGCTTATATGTAGCAAATTTAAACACATAACTGACTACTGACTAAAAAGTGGGAAGTTGGCAAAGCTTTACTTGTTAGCTTCCTTGTACCAGACCAGGGTTTAGTACCAAAATAGTTACTTCTGAATCATACAAATGTTTGTTAGAAGACAATTCGCCGCTAACTAATCCTTCACTATTTGCAGAATGTAGGCAGAGAAAACCTGAATAAAGTTTAGCATTTCGCAATCTGCTTGATAATTTGGATAGTAGAATTATGTTCTAAACTTGTGTATATATAGTTTGCATCAAATGTATCAATTCAGATATGTATGTATGTATGGGTATTGCGTGTATAAGCACCGAAGAAGACAACAGTGTGTGAACAAAGGAAGCCACGCCACAAGTCACAACGAAAAAATCAATATTTTTCAGCAATGACAAACTACTCAAATAGCCGGAGAGCCCGATAGGCGAGAGGCCCGATAGGCCCGAGCGGCCCGAGTGGCCCGAGTGGCCCGAACGGCCCGAGCGGCCCGAGTCGGGCCGGGCTCAACAGAGAACTCGGGCCGGGGGCTCGGGCCGGGCTGTCTCATTAAAAACTCGGGCCGGGCCGGTATCGGCCCGGCCCGAGCCCGAGCCCGGCCCGAGCCCGAGCCCGCTTCACGGCCCTGGCACAACCCTAGCTGTAGGTATTTAAATAAGCGAAAATATACAAATTAAAAGTGGGTCAGTTGGGTCGACAAAATCTCAGCGTGTCGCGGGTCAGGGGTCCGCTGGGTCGCGGGTACCCGCGGGTCGTGAAATTGCGACCCACTTCCAGCTCTGCCCACGAGCATTGTGTGACTGCACATCAATCGCAGTAGAAGTTTAACATTGTCTGTGTGGTAACCAAAGTTTGTAATACCTAATCAAATCAAAATTTTTCTAGGTTATTAGCTCAAAATTTTACCGGGTTTCGGATAAGGGACCTATCATTGACGTTATTCTCGCTCGTAAGTGGTTTGCTTAAAGGTGGTCTCTCTTGATCGTCTATGCAGTGACCCCTAGAATATAGTGAACCGTTGGTAGTCAAACATTCGAACTGCCACCTTGATTGTTTTTGGAGGCATTATACAATCGAACTCACGTACTCTACAGATTAGTAGGATTAGTAGTAGCAAGAGTACATAATAGATAAGAGTGTGACAACTGACAGGCGGTCTGTTATCAGCTCCAGGTACATGCCCTACACGCTAACGGCTGACCCCCACCCACAAACGTGCTTCCGTGACCCCCTACGAATGTGTACCCAGTACATGTTGCTGTATGCTCATTCGTACAACGCCTGTTGTTCGTACAACACCGAACGTACAACGTACTCAAAAACACAACGCCTGCGTGCGTCCAATTTGTGTCTGCTTCGAGCTTTAGAACGCAAAGATTAGCGTGCTAATTTCTTTGAAGTGAGCATACAGGTTTGTGGGGGGTGTCAGCCGTTAGCGTGCACCTAGAGTTGATAACAGAGAGCTTGCCTGTTGTCACACTCTTATATATTATGTACTCTTGGTAGTAGTAGCTGTCTGGATCAGGTTAGACCAACACTACGCTGGCTTGATCTTAAAACCTAAGAGTAGATTTTCCTCTGCGTCTGCCGATGTGGCGAGGAAATATGTAGGATAAATTTACAATCTCAGTTTATCGTCTAGTTTTTGTCCTATTGTTACAGATATCAAATTTAGCTATATTTGTCAAAATTAAAAATTGTCTTTTCGAGTGATAATTTGACTATATTTGGCAAACGACTAAATTCCTCACACATTCACACAAGAAAGGTTGAAATCCGAGGAGGGATAAACTAGGTAGGGCTGTGTTGATTTCGACTTCTTCACAATATTAATTTTTGATTTTTGATGCAAGTTCCAATGCTCACAATTTTGATTTTTGATTTTTGACGCACCTAAAATTTTTTATAATTTTGATTTTTGATTTTGAATCAAAAATCAAAAATAGCTCCAAAATTATTTTCTCTTTTTTGATCATCAAAACAGCCCTAATATAACCTGGTTTTTACCAAAACAGGTGGTAGAAAACGATGCAGTCTGTACCTTAGCTCTTCAGAGATCAGCAATTGGACACTCATCTTAAGGCCATTCGACAAGACATTATGTCCTTCCATGCCCACAATTCGGCCACCCTCTACAACCACATTAAATCCGCCGGGGCTGGTGTGGAAATTGAGCCGCAGTAATTCTGGACCCATGTCCATATGATTTTGGGATGTGAGCTCATCCACCTTCTCTAGATCTTCCTCTCGCATGGATCGACTGGTGAACTGTCGACCATCAACAATCAGCGATGACTGGTTATGAGCGGCCATTATGCTGAAAAACCGGACATTTACTCTGATTAGCAACTAATGTCTGACCAAAAATATCTAGAAACCGACCGGAGCCAACAACTAAGTTAGCCCTTACACAGCATATGTCTGTAAACTCACAGGAGGAGGATAATGCGCTAAATAATCATATCCGGTCTATATCCGCGCAGCGGTAAAATTACCAAATAGCTTAGGATTCTGGAAGAAAAATGTTAAATAACTGGTACTTAGTATGTTTGTCGGCTTTGCCCAAAACATTTCCGAAAATTTGGTCACATCCGCTCAAATGTCCAACTCTGATGCCTAAATTGCGAAAACTGTAAGTTGGGTTTTTTGCTTTCTACAGTTTGGCTGATTAGAGGTTTGCATTCCTCGGCTCGAGTTTAGCTTGTGTACGAAATTTTGTCTGGTTTGGACCAAAATTGTGTAATGTATGTATGGTCGTAGCCATAGGATAACGTGGAAGGATGGGGGGTGCAAACTCCCTCCAGACCGAATAATACTACACTAAAAACACAAAAAAGGAAGAGAAAAAGAAAAGAAATAAAAGAATCGCTATGCTACACCACACAGAACTATACGAAAACGAAACTAAAAACTTTAAAGAAAAAGTGACACACCAATAACGTCACGATTTGGCGAGTGACACACCAATTGCCAGAGAATTTTCGGCCAAAATTTAAAAATTTTGTTAATGCTGGGGCAGATTCTCTTAAAACTTTGGAATTTTTTAGGGGTAGAGTCCTCCCAGATTTGGACATCCTGTGAATGTATGGTCGTATAGGGTTCAAAAACCGAAAAACGGGTTATTTCGGTCTGGCGCACTGAATCTCGTATAAAAATGTTCGTTTATGGTTCGATAAATGCTTGGGGAAGGTATTTTTATTTTATCGGTGTCAAAGCAATCGAATATCGAGTAAATTTCCGGTTCTCAGCTTTCAATTTCAGATTTCATGGGCAATTATTTCAGTATCCGGTTGACGCGGAACTCAAATTAATTCATTAAAATGTTATCTAGTCTACCACCTCAATTTACTTCATATCTGCTGTAATTTATGTACGATGGCGTTTTAAAATGGTTCAAAAATAAGTGATCTTATATGCGACATAGATCATATAGCGTCATTTTTATCATACAGCATATATGAGGTAAAGTAAGATTGAGGCTTGTTGGCATAGTCCAAATAACATTCTATAGATTTAATTCGACTTCAGTGACAACCTGATACTGAGATAATAGCCCACGAAATCTCAAATTTCAAAGCTCCGAACCTGAAATTGACTGGATATTCAATAGCTTTGACACCTAAAGGTTTGACTTTAACGGTAAAACGAAGTACCCTCCCAAGGATTCATTGTGCCAAAAGGAACCATATTTTTATCCGGGATTCAGTGCACCAGACAGATAAAAACGTTTTTTTCCAGTTTTTATTGAACCAAATACGACCATAGATCACGCAATTTTGGCCCAAACCGGACAAAACTAAACTCGATCCGAGAAATCCAAAACTGTAATCAGCCAAACTGTAGAAAACAAAAAACCCAACTTACAGTTTTCGCAATTTAGGCATCAGGTTGGACATTTGAGCGGATGTGACCAAATTTTCGGAAATGTTTTGGGCAAAGCACAAACATACTAAGTACCAGTTATTTAACATTTTTCTTCCGAATCCTAAGCTATTTGGTAATTTTACCGCTGCCGGATATAGACCGGATATGATTATTTAGCGCATTATCCTCCTCCTGGGGAGTTTAGAAACATATGCTGTGTAAGGGCTAACTTCAGTTGTTGGCTCCGGTCGGTTTCTAGATATTTTGGTCAGACATTAGTAGCTAATCAGAGTAAATGTCCGGTTTTTCAGCATAATGGCCGCTCATAACCAGTCATCGCTGATTGTTGATGGTCGACAGTTCACCAGTCGATCCATGCGAGAGGAAGATCTAGAGAAGGTGGATGAGCTCACATCCCAAAATCATATGGACATGGGTCCAGAATTACTGCGGCTCAATTTCCACACCAGCCCCGGCGGATTTAATGTGGTTGTAGAGGGTGGCCGAATTGTGGGCATGGAAGGACATAATGTCTTGTCGAATGGCCTTAAGATGAGTGTCCAATTGCTGATCTCTGAAGAGCTAAGGTACAGACTGCATCGTTTTCTACCACCTGTTTTGGTAAAAACCAGGTTATATTAGGGCTGTTTTGATGATCAAAAAGAGAAAATAATTTTGGAGCTATTTTTGATTTTTGATTCAAAATCAAAAATCAAAATTATAGAAAATTTTAGGTGCGTCAAAAATCAAAAATCAAAATTGTGAGCATTGGAACTTGCATCAAAAATCAAAAATTAATATTGTGAAGAAGTCGAAATCAACACAGCCCTACCTAGTTTATCCCTCCTCGGATTTCAACCTTTCTTGTGTGAATGTGTGAGGAATTTAGTCGTTTGCCAAATATAGTCAAATTATCACTCGAAAAGACAATTTTTAATTTTGACAAATATAGCTAAATTTGATATCTGTAACAATAGGACAAAAACTAGACGATAAACTGAGATTGTAAATTTATCCTACATATTTCCTCGCCACATCGGCAGACGCAGAGGAAAATCTACTCTTAGGTTTTAAGATCAAGCCAGCGTAGTGTTGGTCTAACCTGATCCAGACAGCTACTACTACCAAGAGTACATAATATATAAGAGTGTGACAACAGGCAAGCTCTCTGTTATCAACTCTAGGTGCACGCTAACGGCTGACACCCCCCACAAACCTGTATGCTCACTTCAAAGAAATTAGCACGCTAATCTTTGCGTTCTAAAGCTCGAAGCAGACACAAATTGGACGCACGCAGGCGTTGTGTTTTTGAGTACGTTGTACGTTCGGTGTTGTACGAACAACAGGCGTTGTACGAATGAGCATACAGCAACATGTACTGGGTACACATTCGTAGGGGGTCACTAAGTACACGTTTGTGGGTGGGGGTCAGCCGTTAGCGTGCAGAGCATGTACCTGGAGCTGATAACAGACCGCCTGTCAGTTGTCACACTCTTATCTATTATGTACTCTTGCTACTACTAATCCTACTAATCTGTAGAGTACGTGAGTTCGATTGTCTAATGCCTCCAAAAACAATCAAGGTGGCAGTTCGAATGTTTGACTACCAACGGTTCACTATATTCCAGGGGTCACTGCATAGACGATCAAGAAGACCACCTTTAAGCAAACCACTTACGAGCGAGAATAACGTCAATGACAGGTCCCTTATCCGAAACCCGGTAAAATTTTGAGCTAATAACCTAGAAAAATTTTGATTTGATTAGGTATTACAAACTTTGGTTACCACACAGACAATGTTAAACTTCTACTGCGATTGATTTGCAGTCACACAATGCTCGTGGGCAGAGCTGGAAGTGGGTCGCAATTTCATGACCCGCGGGTACCCGCGACCCAGCGGACCCCTGACCCGCGACACGCTGAGATTTTGTCGACCCAACTGACCCACTTTTAATTTGTATATTTTCGCTTATTTAAATACCTACAGCTAGGGTTGTGCCAGGGCCGTGAAGCGGGCTTCGGGCTCGGGCCGGGCTCGGGCTCGGGGCGGGCCGATACCGGCCCGGCCCGAGTTTTTAATGAGACAGCCCGGCCCGAGCCCGGCCCGAGTTCTCTGTTGAGCCCGGCCCGACTCGGGCCGCTCGGGCCGTTCGGGCCACTCGGGCCACTCGGGCCGCTCGGGCCTATCGGGCCTCTCGGGCCTATCGGGCTCTCCGGGCTATTTGAGTAGTTTGTCATTGCTGAAAAATATTGATTTTTTCGTTGTGACTTGTGGCGTGGCTTCCTTTGTTCACACACTGTTGTCTTCTTCGGTGCTTATACACGCAATACGCATACATACATACATATCTGAATTGATACATTTGATGCAAACTGTATATACACAAGTTTAGAACATAATTCTACTATCCAAATTAGCAAGCAGATTGCGAAATGCTAAACTTTATACAGGTTTTCTCTACCTGCATTTTGCAAAAAGTTATGGATTAGTTAGCGGCGAATTGTCTTCTAACAAACATTTGTATGATTCAGAAGTAACTATTTTGGTACTAAACCCTGGTTTGGTACAAGGAAGCTAACAAGTAAAGCTTTGCCAACTTCCCACTTTTTAGTCAGTGGTCAATTAAGTGTTTAAATTTGCTAAATATAAGCTGTGTGATGATTTATTTTTATTCTTTTTTGGATGATTCAATACTTAACCGAAAATCTTACTTACAATCTACAAGATACATAAACTTTATAGCTCCAGTGTGTGGTCACAAATTAATGCTCAGAGCATTATGTGAAAATTATGAAATGAAAAGCTTCTAACAATAGCCAATGTAGCACTGAAGTTACAGCTAATCGAACCATGAAATTTCATTTTGTGTTTACCGATGCGTAATAGGTAATAAAGCTGCTCGGCAAACTAGATGTAATTTGAGCCATTTTTGGGCCTTTCCGCACCTGTCGGGCTATATTTGGGTCACTTGGGCTGCTCGGCCCGCACTCGGGCCGTTCGGGCTCTTCGGGCCGCTCGGGCTCCTCGGGCCGCTCGGGCTTCTCTGGCCGCTCGGGCCGTGAATCGGGCTTCGGGCTCGGGCCGTGAAGCGAGGTCGGGCTTCGGGCCGGGCTCGGGCTGGCCAGCCCGGCCCGAACCCCGGCCCGAGGAGGTTGGTTGGCCCGAGCCCGAGCCCGGCCCGAGAAATTTCTTAACGGCACAACCCTACCTACAGCACGCATCGAGCAAAATTAACGCTTTAAACATGTCCAGAGTGAAGTGTTAGAACTTTCAAACAAAAGTTTGGCAATTTCAAAGCAAAGTGCATCACATTAATCTTCGTTTTCGCCAGTTCTGAGCAGGCGCTATCGCAAAAGTGTTGGAATCCCTCGATCGGTCAGTAGAGTCAGTATTTAGGCAACGTTTTGAAGGTAAAGATCTATTTTCTTGTAGCGATTTCATACAAATTCAGTCCATTCTAATTTTTTTTTACAGCTACCGCCGGAGTGTTTATGTAATACCTACGGACCATTCCAAACTTGAATATGATAGCAAACTATTGCCATTTTAGCGGTTTATACATCATACACTTGATTTGGTAGTAAGAAATTAGTAATGATCAACTCGTAGAGGTAGAACTATATCGAAGTTATATATCAAGCTTGACGTTATATAATTATTTACATGAAACATCTCTTTACTCTCTTAAGATTAAAGGCTTTGCATGATAATATAAATATCTATGCCAATGACTATGTCAGGCAACTATTGCTGAAATATTTTTGACTGAAGATTCAAGATAGAATAAAAAGAAATAATTTTATTATAAAAGCAACATTATACTGCATAAAGACATACAAGAGCCAAAAGCTAGAAAAAACTGAAAATTTAACATCAATTGTAAATTTTCTGGTAAAATTAGCTTAAGTATAGCGTAAAAGTTATACGAACAAAAATATCTCTTGACCCGCTCTGACCCGCGGGTACCCACTGACCAGAAAGTCGACCCGCGGGTACCCGCGACCCTCTTCCAACTCGGCTAGTGGGGGTCGAGGGGTAGTTCCATATATGCCCCTGAACCTATGCGTAATTAAAATGTGCACAAGTCCACCCTCGCCCAGGTCACGAATAGTCTCTAATAAGCCGCACCACCAGAAAACTAAAGACATCTTTTGCCAAGCGGACGGCTCTGTGTATTTTTCCAACTTTTGAGCAAACACTTTAAAGAGTGAGAATTTGAGAGATTTTGGACTTTGGGTGGATTTTGAAATAGAAAAAACAACAGAGCGCACAATTCAGTCAAAAGTTGAGAATACATTTTCAATTGCGATATTGCTTAGTGTTAATTTGCCGTGCTTAGTGTTAATCCCGATGATACAAAATAGTTTTTTGTGAAATGCTTCAGTACGTGTACAGTGCAAAAGATGTCAATAAACTACTGCGTGCACACAAATCACCGAGATGCACGCTGTAGAGTTGGAGTGTAAGAAATGACATTGTCACATCAGCCCCTGAGACTCAAAAATTAGGGGCCTGGGTGGGATTAGAACCCATTACTCCCGGATTAACGCTCTGACGCTCTGCCAACTGCCGAGGCTAGAGTCGAACCAAGTTAGAAGGATTTCGTATAAAACGGAAATGACAATGAATTAATACTGCGTTTTACAACGCGGACAAATGATGATGATGATGATGTAGATGATGATGACACATGATCCACACGTGTTGTGTACAGACTGGAACCGCATACACTGCCGAAATGTGACTTCTGGAAACTCTGAAGACATGCTTAGCATTGTTTCATATTTCTTGTGTTTAACCGCATTCAAATTAACACTAAACCATATCACAAACTTGTTGTAGCACGCATCACTGTGCACTCTGTTATACGCCCAAATACTTGTGAAGCTCTCGCGAAGGGAACTCGTGCCCTGCACTCGGAGTTACACAAATATCCGTACCTTAAATTACTGAGTACACGCTGCAGCTTGCTTCAACCTATACACAGACAGAGCTTTTAGGCATGTTAACGGTTAAGGAGGTCTTAGTGAAAGCAGCAGGTTTCAAGAACAACCAACCCACGCTCCAGATCAGAATATGACAGTCCTAAGTAGATTGGTGTTGGGGTCCCCAAGCCTCGTTGTTGACACTCATAATGTGAGGGCTCACACCTCACAAGACCCGTTCTGTGAGGTCATATCACACAAAACTAATTCCCTTCCCCTTATGCCTCACAAAACCCGTTCTGTTGTAAAGTTGGAAGTGCAATGACTAGCCAAACTTTACGGGTGGGATACTGTGCGCGTCGAATCTGGAGGAGAGGTATGTTCCAGTCGACCTGGGCAGGATCTGGGCAAAAATTTGTGTTTTCGCGAAACTTATCGAACGGAATTAAAGTGAAGAAGATTTGCTGAAATGTACACACTTAAATATCTACCCTACCTATACCAGTCCTCTAAATATGCCTTTTACCTTCCCGAATATACAATTCTAATAAAAACCTAATGTAAAAAGACCTAACTGCTCAGTATCCGAAACCGCATTGTTGCAGAAAACAGAGAAAAAGACAACAGTGTGTGAACAAAGGAAGCCACGCCACAAGTCACAACGAAAAATCAATATTTTTCTCAGCAATGACAAACTACTCAAAATAGCCGGAGAGCCCGATAGGCCCGAGAGGCCCGATAGGCCCGAGCGGCCCGAGGGCCCGAGTGTGGTTCGAACGAAACGAGCGTGGCCCGAGTCGGGCCGGCCTAACTAGAGAACGGGCCGGGCCTAGTCATCGTTCATTAAAAACCGGGTCGGCCGGTAGTCACCGTCTTATCTCCGAGCCCGGCCCGAGCCCTAGCCCGGTTTCACGGCCCTAGTGTACAACCCTAGCCGTAGGTGGTTGGGCTAAGCGAAAATATACAAATTAAAGCGGGTCATTGGGTCGACAAAATCTCAGCGTCGCGGGTCAGGGTCCGCTGGTCGCGGGTACCCGCGGGTCATGAACAGTGACCTTACCCGCCTTGCCCAATGAGCATTGTGTGACTGCAAATCAACGGTGGAAGTTTAACATTGTCTCGTGGTAACCAAAGTTGGTAATAACTTAATCAAATCAAAATTTTCTAGGGTTATTAGCTCAATTGCCCGGTTTCGATATGCACATCCCGCTCATTGACGTTATTCTCGCTCGTAAGTGGTTTGCTTAAAGGTGGTCTTCTTGATCGTCTATGCAGTGACCCCTGGAATATAGTGAACCGTTGGTAGTCATCAAACTATCGAACTGCCAATACCTTGATTGTTTTTGGAGGATGATTAACCGAACTCACGTACTCCTTACAGATTAGTAGGATTAGTAGTAGCAAGAGTGCATAATAGATAAGAGTGTGACAACTCGACAGGTTCCGTTATCAGCCCTAGGTATTTAACGCTACCTGGTTGACCCCCACCCACAAACGTGTACTTAGTGACCCCCTACGGCCGGCACCGTACATGTTGTTGTATGCTCATTCATGCACCGCCTGCTGTTCGTACAAGCAACTAACCGTACAACGTGTACTCAAAAACACAACGCCTGTGCGTCCAATTTGTGTCTGAGCTGAGTTTTAGAACGCAGAGATGAAGGTGTTAATTTCTTTGAAGGAGACAATAGGCTTGTGGGGTGGCCGTTAGCGCAGTAACTAGAGTTGATACCAGAGAGCTTGCCTGTTGCCCAGCGACCTCTTATGAGCATATTATGTACTCTTTGGTGGCAGGCTGCCTGATCAGGTTAGACCGAACACTACGTGCCAAGCTTGACCAAAAACCGGAGAGTAGATTTTCCTCTGCGTCTGCCGATGTGGCGAGGAAATAGGATAAATTTACAATCAGTTTATCGTCTAGGTTTTTGTCCTTATTGTTACAGATATCAAATTTAGCTATATTCTAGTCGTACCTAAAATTGTTCTTCGAGGATAATTGACTGCGGTTTCAGAAACGAGACTAAATTCCTCACACATATCATCCACAAATAAAGAAAGGCTTTTCAGAAACTGGAGGAGGATAAACTTAGGTAGTCAGTTGATTTCGACTCTTTCACAATATTAATTTTGATTTTTGATGCAAGTTCCAATGCTCACAATTTTTGATTTTTTGAATTTTTTAATCAGAATTTATAATTTGATTTTTGATTTTGAATCAAAATCAAAAATAGCTCCAAAATTATTTTCTTTTCTCTTTTTGATCATCAAAAGAGTTCTAATATAACCTGGTTTTTACCAAAACAGGTGTAGAAAACGATGCAGTCTGTACCTTAGCTTTCCCTCAGAGATCAGCAATTGGATTTACTCATCTTGGGCGCTCATTCGACAAGACATTATGTCCTTCCATGCCCACAATTCACTAAATTCCCTACAACCAATAGATTAAAACCGCTAGCTAGTGTGGAAATTGGAGCCGCAGTAATTCTGGACCCATGTCCATATGATTTGGATGTGAGCTCATCCACCTTCTAGATCTTCCTCTCGCGCGGATCACACCGACTGGTGAACTGTCGACCATCAACAACCCGCGCAATACGTAACCGAACGAAGTA